>VXAY01005945.1:211903-229728 GCA_013399855.1 Oxyruncus cristatus | reverse complement strand
ATCCCAGGCAAAAAAAAAAAAAAAAAAAAAAACAAACCAAACCAAACCAAACCAAACCAACAAAATACAAGAGGAGCTAGTATTGTACTAGATCCTTTTCTTTTGAAATTCTACTGCACCCAAATCATCAACAGGGAAGAATGCATTGTATATTTTTTTACCTGTTTTGCCTACAAGCAGGGCCCTTTTTTCCAGATCAAGTCCTTAATTTTTAGTGTTTTTTTAATAAAGAAGGACTTAAAAGGCAAACGGTATTTTGTGATTGCCTGTCAATAAGAGCATAACTTTGCTAAGAATAAAGATAGTATTTAACTTGAGAAATTATGCTTGCAAAATCATAGATGCAAATCAAAGAACACTTCTCCTCAAGATAGCATCTTGAAAATTTGTTTCTCAAAGTTTTGACAACAAATCACTGATAAAAACAAGCAGCAAAGAGCCACAAAAGACAAAAAACTGACGCTGTAGAACTGTGACAAGGGGATAGGGAAGTCTGCCCTCCTACGAGTCCCTTCTGGCTTTGGTTTATACTGTGGCCCTCTCTGGGATCATACAATTTTATTTAGGCACTAAAAGATGTTTCTAAATTTTCAGGAGCCCTGAGAACCGAGCAATGGTTTCTCTATTGGATGTATGCTGGCCCCTCTGTTCCACCTTACCGAGGTAGGAAAGAACTATCAAAGCTTTTTTCTCTTCTTTTTTCTTGCTACACTTTGTTCCAAAGGAGTTGAGTTCTGGAAACATTCACCATTGTAAATCATGGCTTAAATCTGATCCTTGATCATCTGTTTAACTGCTGCTTTCTTTTCAGACTTGCAACTAGTGCTGCATTGTTGGGAGAACAGAGGTAGCTGTATTGTCACTTGAAAATACATTAAAATCATAATGGATAGTAGTAATCTACAGTAAAATTACAGTAGTAAATTGTCAGTAACATACTGATATTCAGGAGATCTTTCTGTTTTAAAATTGAAAGTGGCCACACATCTTATTTGTGGTGTTCCATGAATCATTTCCCATTCTTTTATGGTTATATCTTACAATAACTGATAAAGTCTTAGCCTTTCATTCACCACAGACACTCCATATCCCAGAGGGGCTTTGATCCAAGATGATCTTTTTGAATGGCACTATAGGATTAGAGCATTTTCTCCAGAAAGTTTTGAGCTGCAGCATATTTCATAACAGGGTCCTTTTATTAAGATTTCCTCTGCTACTGTAGTGTAAAACATAGATTTGTGATCTGTCCCTTACAGCATATTAAACAAAAATTAAAATATAATTATTGGATGAGTGCTTTCAGAGATTAACTTGCTGACATTACATTTTTTTCTAAGGGGCTTATTGCTTGGTTTATGTGAATGGATTTTGAGTGGTCCTGAAGTAGAAAATTGATAAAGGGATGAGCAGGTAATCTTTCAGACTAGTAAAAAATGTGTGATTCCCAGCTTCACACAATTAAACTTGATTTATACTCTCTCCCATATCTTTAACAGGGTTTAAATCCCCTTGTGCATTTCCATGGAAGGAAAGGTCTATGTTTAATAGCTCAGGAGAAGGCACTGAGGAAAGATTTTTCTCTATCTAGTTGAGATGAGCTGAGCTGAGCTGAAGTGAATGTGGAAACATGATACCAGAATTTATGCTAATGCTGAGTCTTTAGATCATGTTGTCCTGTCAGGTTTTTACCTCCCAAGCCTCAGATCTGTCACAAAACATGTTGCTGAAAACAGATATTCACTGGGTGAGCAGAAACAGCCCCAATACTTGCCCCCCTTTTCACTACCTCTGACAAAAATGGCATCGCTATGGTCATGGCCACTTAAGTAATTTATTGTCACAACCAGGCAGCAATGATGTACAGCAACCAGAGCATACAAAATTTGAAACTGCATGTTGTTTGCCAGCTGCTGAAAGAAGACACTGCCTCTATGAAATGTACAAATTTGCATGCCGCTATGTATAATAATTTAAACATATTTAAGGAGTCAATGCAGAAGCATCTCTGTTAGGTTCTCCCTAACACCTTTACAGTACATGAGATCAAGTAAAGATTGCAGAGGAAGAGCACAACAATAAATAAAAGGACACCTGGAATCCTATTAAAGAGGATGCATTGCTTTCCCCATCAAAAGGTGACTCCATGATGTGTATACTACCTTCAATAACTCCTCTTTCTGAAGAATAAATTGCATCCAAATTGTTATTCTGGGCATCATTGTTAGTGGTTCTGGCATAGCCATAAAACATTGGAACTTTGGACATACATTAGTTTAATCCTTTCTGGAATCTAACATTATCATGTGAACATCTACCATTTCTATTGCCTTGACTTCAGAACTGTGAACTGAATTCAGTGGATGTTGCTTACTAGGGTCTGTGACTTCTGATGTTGTTGCAGTGGCTGTATCTCTTTCGTTAAAATACAGATTTGTGTTTGCTTTTAGTTCTAAATATTCTGTTTTGGACCTCTCTATATGTTTATGTCATGTTTTTCACTTGGATATTTACTTGCATTTGCCGCAGTTTCCCCCTTCTGTCCACATAAGAAAACTGAGGCAGTTGAGTTTGGCCTTCTAAACACGTGTCAGGTAATGCAGAAATAATAAATGATAAGGTGTAGTGACACAAAAAAGTTTCCTTTTATTTTGATGCAACCTATTCAGTTCAAGAAAAATACACTTTCTACCCAACTGAATGACACCCAGCTGTCATCAAAGGGGAAGAAGTCTGTGAATATGAAAAAGTGTCAATTCTTGGAACATTCCAGTGAAAACAAAAATATTTTTCAAATGTTTGGGCTTCTTTCATTTGTTCACTTAAGGGGTTTTTTTGTTTGTTTTTTTGGGGGGGAGGTTGTTTTTTTCTTCCCCGAGTACTTGTCCACGAGAAGACAAGCCACAGTTTAAAACCCAAGGCATTTAAATCTTTTGCCAGTACGCACCCTGAACATCTCATATAGATTTCAGGATTGAAGCTATCCATGTGGGGAGAAACTTTTGGTTAGGGAAATGTGCAATATGTTGGACAATCAGATACTGCCAAGTTCGGGTGTATATCTGGGGTGCTAAACTGTGTTTTGGAATAGTGGTTGTATTATTAATTGTCTGGTTGAGAGACTTAAACCATTTGGTGCTTGGACAAATTGGAATCCTTTAAGTAAATAGTTTAGTCTTGGCATCCTTTCACTGTAACTGCTGCAACTTATCCAGTTAATGTCAAAGGGGTGGATGTTTCATCTCGAAGTGCATTTAGCAGAAAAATTTGGTTTTATACACACTGTCTCTTACACTAAAAGCACAGATTTTCAAACACTGTATTAAAGTTCATAATTCATGCCCAGCCACAGACACGATCTGCAGCTATTTCAGCTTAACCTGGGAAAGCACCTTTTTTTGTTTGAGAAACCTTCATTTCTTAGACTGCTTTGAATTCAGGTTGGGAGTCTGACATCATGGATTGCATTCAAATATCGCTATCTGACATTGGTGCCTGAGAGAAAAAATTTACGTTTGAACAGATAGTACAGTCATGGGATATAAGCACATTCCTACATGCAAAATAATCATCATCATCGCCAGGCTTCATGAACGAAGATTAGGGAAGGACTCTACCCACACTTGCCACAAGCACGTTGGTGGCTAAAAAGGCCAATGCCAGACAGACAAGTCCGGTTGCAAAGGGCACAGGGGAAAGTCTCCTTTGGTGGTACTGGCAGGACTCGGTTCTTTCTGCGTAGTCTTTTCTCCTCAGAAATGATTCTGTGTGATCTCAAAAGAGGCAGCACCGTTATAGATGGTGCGTCTCCAGGCCTCCCGATTGGAGGCCAGAGTAGACCAGTGATGGTGGTCGATATGGCCGAGGCTGAGATGTTGTTTCAGGCAGTCCTTGTATCTCCTCTTCGGGGCTCCTCTCTCGCGGCAGCCAGTGGCGAGTTCGCCGTAGAGCCCAATCTTGGGCAGGCGGTCGTCCTCCACCCTGGAGACGTGCCCTGCCCAACGCAGCTGTGTTCTCAGCAGCAGGGCCTCAGTACTCGTGACTGCTGCTTGTTCAAGGACAGACACGTTGGTCACTTTGTCAGTCCAGGGGATGTTGAGGATTGAGCGGAGACAACGCTGATGGAAGCGTTCTAAGAGTCTCAAATGGTGGCGGGAGATGACCCATGATTCGGACCCATACAAAAGAGTAGACAAAACAAGGGCTCTGTAAACACCAATCTTTGTGCCCTTCTTCAGGTGTTTATTACACCAAACTCTTTTACAGAGTCTCCCAAAAGCTCTCTATGCCTTCGCTAGCCTGTTGTCTCTCTCTTTGTCCATTTTACCGTCTGAGGAGATGATGCTTCCCAAGTAAGTAAACTGCTGCACTGACTTGAGCTCTGATTCACCAGTGATGATACGGGGATGATGGGGGACTTCCTGAGGTGCAGGTTGGTAGAAAACTTCTGTCCTCTTCAAGCTGACTTCCAGCCCAAAAAGCTCAGCAGCCTCTGCAAAGCAGGATGTTAAACGCTGCAGAGCTGCTCCTGTGTGGGCAACGAGGGCGGCATCGTCAGCAAAAAGCAGCTCACGGACAAGATGCAAAATAATATGTTAGAATAAAAAATACTTAAGCGTCAATCCTGCAAATGTTTACTAAGTGCTTAACTCTCAAAGGACTCTTAAGTCTGTCAAACTAAGCAGATGTGTAACTCTTTGCAGGATTTGTGCCTTAGGACCTGCTCTGTACCTGACCAAGCTCCATGAAGGTCGAGTTTGGGATATTTAAAAGCCTTAAAGGTAACATAAGGTAACATTTAAGGTAACATTGTTGCAGTGTTGAAACATTTTTGAAAGAAAATAGAAGGTACCCCTATGCCAGTGGCAACAATCTTCAAATAGGATGGGACAGCTATCAGGATCTGTATGTATATGGAAAGCAAGCAAACAGCTAAAGGTGTATTTCAGCAGAAGAGATTTAAGATTTTGTAGTGCAGCAGGACATTGACAGGATTCCTGGAATCATCTCTTGCTCTGCAGCTCTGAGTACCTTAACAAAATAATTAGTTTCACTGCTGCAACATAGTTTGCCCAGCAAAATTTTAGAAACTTCCCCATTTACTGACAGTGATCCAACAGTGCCTGAGAGGGATGTGTTGATACTTACTTTCATCTTATTAAGTGGGATGCAGTCAAATCCCAAAGCCCCGTTGCCTCCCCATAAACGTATATCACTCAGGGACTTAAATTCTAGTGAAAAAAATCTGTCATTTCACAGGAGTGGAAGCGATTTTTTGTACCAATCAGGCTCAAAAACTTTATATAAGTCATCTGACTTTTAGTCTAAAAATCATTAGTGAGGTAGGTAACTCAAATATTACAGAATTGCTAGCATTAGAGGCTTCAGCTTTATCAGTGCCTGGGCTTATTTCTGTTATCAGAGTACAAATATTAAACAGTAAAACCCAATATGTTTTACTAAACACACAGAATTTCCTTTTTTTTTTTTTCCCCCAACAGCAATTGCAAATTTTCAGTAACACCAATTTTACTGTGTTTTCATTCTATTTCTTGTAATCTGAATATTACAAAAATATACACCCATGTGTGGATGGCTGTTCTGAAAGATAGCTGACTTATTAGACACGAAGGTTCAAGATTTATTCAGTAGTTTGTAGAGCTTAAGTCAACTCGTGTTTATTTCTGTGCCCATCTCCACTTCTGAGGAGGATTACTTTCACTGAATGCTCCTCTTCTGTTCCAGCAAATCAATTCCAAATGTATTTTCTTGAATTCACCTTTTGCTACTACACTGTCTCCCCAGAATATGTTTTAAATTGAACTATTTATTATTTATAGGTTCTTGTTAAAGCCTATGAAACCCTGCCTGTGTTAAATTTTCATTTTGGCCTGCTGGCCAGCTGGTACTCAGAGTGATCATGTCTTCATGCAAACACACTAGATAGTTAGGAGAAGATGGAGTACTTACTTCTTGGTGAATAAATGTTCACATCAGGGTTTTTGTTTCCTGGGTAGGCAGAAAGGATGCCATATCTGCCTGCAGATCTGAAATGATAATCGGATAAACTGATCTGAGAGTCAGAGCTACATATCCGTGTTTCACAATAAGTATAATTAAAATTTATATAAATTATAATTTCACAATAAGTATAATTAAAACTGTACAACTGGAATGCTGACAGGTGACTCTAATAATTGACTAGTTAATGTTAAGAACCTGTAAATTCTCCAGAAAAGCCTCATGCATACCAGCTGAAAATGCAACCCAGGAAACAAATCCATCTGCCTACATTTGTTTTAACAGTAATACTGACCCTTGAGCAAGGTATTTCTGAAGGATTTTTAATGACCAGCTGTAGTTAATAGGCTCTGGCTGTACCTCAGGCTTTAAACTCTTCCTAGCAAGCCATTAATTCCTAAGAAATGCTCTGTTCCTTGACTGTTACTGCTTAACAGCATGACAACCTAGACTGTGAATAGCTCTTAGCAGAGAGAATAATATTATTCTTAAATGCACACAGTATCTTCCTTAAGAAAAGATTTCAAAATATTTACAAGCTGAGGGTTATGAAAAAAAAGTAAGCAGAGATGATTATGTTACTGGGAAAACAGTCTTTCATAAGGTCAAGGACAGGTCCAAGAAGATGCATATTCTCAGTATGTTTCTGAGAAATTAGACACCCTTTTCAGGCTTTCTCATTACCTGCTGCTGGTGTTTCTGGCTATAGGCTGGAGAAGTATTAGCATCACCCTCTATTGGTGGCTATTAGCTATTAGCCAAAGTGATCTGAATTTGGTGCATATTTACCAGTCTTCAGGGAAATGTGAAAAGTCTGCAAATGTCTATCACCAGGGCACCAAAATGGGGGGGAAAAATGAGGGTGGTTAAATCTTTTTATATAGATACAACATCTAAGGCACTATAGCCTCATCTGCAGTGGTTGCATGGCACAGGGGAGGAGAACATGTTATTACTGAAAATGATGAGACAGACAGAATAAGTCTTGATTTCTGCCATGTCTTCAAGAACATCCACAGAGACATTAGTAACCAGAAATATGAAGAGTCAGACCCAGTGACTAATACACCACAGGAATCACATGGCTGAAGGCCAGATTTTCTAGCTTACTCTGTGCCACTGGTGTGCTCAGAGTGGCACATTTGGGCCACCATTTCCCATTCCAGCCCAAGCCTTAGTGAGGTGTTGAGGAATTTAGTCCAGATGCTGAGAAACTGTGTAAGCTATCACTTGCCACAGTACTCTGCCTAACCTCAAGTGCAGGACTTAAGGCTTTGCCAGGATATTAGCAAAGACTGTTGTCTCAGTTTAATGAGACGGAAGTGTTTTGCTAAGGAGGATGAGTTATAAGGAAGACCAAAACTCCTCCCTCTAAGCAATTGTAAATCTGAAATTAAGAGGCTTCAATTGAGAAAGTGTGGAGAAAGGAAAAATAACAGCCCTTTATTAAAGGATATATGTGTATTGGCAGAGCAACAAAAGAACACAAAACAAAACCCCAACCGAACAATAACCCTACACCCCAAAATCCCTTTCAATGAAAAGTGACCAGTTCAGTTTGTGCTTTTGGTGCAATTCCAACCACAGTCAGCAGGGGGCGCTGTGGGATCGCTGGAGGTGCAGGGCCTGCTGTGCTCAGGGTCAGTCGGCAGGGGGCGCTGTTGGGCTCTGGCTGTCACCACGTGGAGGTCCCCACGTGTGCTTGGAGGGTGAGGGGAGGGAGGGGGGAAGAAGAATAAAGGAAGGGTTCTTCCCAAAGGACACTCATGATGTCCGCTGCTGGCCCTGTGACTCCCCCTTTCCTTCACAGAGACGCACCAAAACTGCTGTCAAAAACACAGGAGCCGGGGAAGGGAAAACAAAGGTGGCTCTCTCTCCCTTCCCAAAAACAAAAAAATAGTTCCTCTCCAATGAAATCCAAGTAAAGTCCACCCAGGCGGGGCAGGGGCAGAAAAAACCGTGCCGGCAAACTAGGCAGCCAGCCTGAGAACCAAGCAACCTCCCAGCTCTTGCCACACACACCCTACCCTGTCCCCGCAGCCACCAACAACTGAGAGTCTTCTTTCCCCTCTCCCCAGCTATTAACTTGGAATGTCAAACTGTGGCCACTTCTTTTGTGTTTTCGAAAATACCCAAGGCAAAACTAGTCTGCCCATTTAAACATCACCCCACCCCCACACTGTGAGGCAGGGGGAAGGGAAAAAAATTTGTGTTTAGTTTTAGAACAAGTAAACCCATGACAACTGCGCAGAAGGCTTTGCTAGGCATATGCAGCTGCACTAAACAAAAGCACAGAACTTCTTGAAACCGAAATTAATTCGTAACAAACCACTATTAAATTTGCCTTTTTCAAAATTCTGCATGGGAGGAGGCTGATACTACAGATTTGTAACAGTGCTAAATATATGATAAATAAATTTTGTTATATGTTGGTTAAGGAATGTTGTCATCTGTGTATGAATGAAAACTGGTGATGAACATAAAGCTACTAGAGAAATCAACCTCAAAGCCACAGCTGACAGAAGAAAAAAGGTGGTTTTCTTACATAAAATATTTCACAGCAGTGATCTTTTTAATTTTTAATTTTATCATGATTTGTAACTGGCCTACTACAACTCCTCTAGATCTAACATGGTTACAAGTTCTCTGAACAAGTACTAGTAGATTTTACTACAATTTTAAATAGAGTGCTGCTGAAGCTAGCTAAATGTCAATTTGAAGCCTGTTTTTCATTGGTTGCAGCCTTTCAGAAAAGAACAGACCTCTTGTGTTTTCTCCATGCAGTTTCATAATTAGGCTTTCTTTATTCCATGACAAAATAGGTATCACACCATTATGCAGCTACAGATGAGTTGTCACATGTCTTTCCTGTTCCTGTTAATGCCCTGGCACAAGTCAGAGCAGCACTTAATGATGTTCCATTTTTGATTCCTCTTAGTGCTTCAGAGCAGCCATCACTGAATAGAGGGCCTGGCAAAGTGAGAAACACCAGGATGCCAGCTGCAGCGCAAGGGCAGCTCTGACAAAAGGTGCACAAGGCCTTGCAGAAGGAGTTTTTGCTCCACACTCATTAAGGCCTGAGAAAAAAATCCAGATGGGGTCAAGCTCCCAGACTCCCCCTACTTTTGGCCATCTATTCCCATGAACATCTTCACTCTCACCCTGTGGCCTGCAAAAGTATTTCTGAGAGGTGAAAAGTAATGCTGCAGTACCCGCATAGATCTTGTATGCTGAGAAAGCTGGAACCACTGGAGATCGATAATGTATCCCTAACTGACTTAGTTACTTGTTTGCGGCATTTCACATGCTGTAAAGTATAGCTGCCTACGACCACATTCAGAACATTTCACTGATGTATCCCATATCACAGAACCATAGAATATGATGAGTTGGAAGGGACCCACAAGGATCATTGAGTCCAGCTCCTCGCATTTTGCAGGACAACCCAAGAATCACACCACGTGCCTGAGAACGTTGTCCAAATGCTTCTTGAACTATGTCAGGCTTGGTGCCTTGGTGCCCTGGGGAGCCTGTTTCAGTGTCCAACCATCCTCTGGGTGAAAAGTCTTTTCCTAACCCTCCCCTGACTCAGCTTCAGGTCATTTTCTTGAGTCCTGTCACTTACCATGAGAGAGAAGAAATCAGTACCTGTCCCTCTGCTTCCCCTCACAAGGGAGTTGAAAACCACAACAAGGTCTCCCCTCAGTCTCCTCCAGCTGAACAGACCAAGTGCCCTCAGCCGCTCCTCATAGTTTCCCCTCCAGACCCTTAACAATCCTCATGGCCTCCTTTGGACACTCTCTAACAACTTAATGTCTTTTTAATATTGTGGAGCTCAAAACCAGTAAGTACAGTAAGAAACCATACAGACGCCTTTTTGCATTCTAGAGACTTTCCTAGTGACACTTCAAGTTTCCTTCTCAGTTATTAAAGCTACCGATGCTTTATTTTTTTTACTTTTAATTATGGCCTTATAGTAGTTAGTTACTGCATGGAAAAGGCAAGGGCTAATGACTTCCTAGAAACCACAAAGCCAATTAATGAAAATTCAGATGAACCAGGCTTCTTCAGTTATGTCACTGGAGTGTATTTTTTCCTTTAAAATAATGGTTAAACTGACTTTTTACCTCATGTTCCTTAGTCCACATTTTACAACGCCAGTATCATTTTGCTCCTCTACTAGATGGGGAAAAAATGGAGGAAGGAAATATAATGCTTTCAGCTGCCGAGAAAACTCACGGTTCACCCAGGGCACTCTCTACAACATTCATTGCCCACTTTGCATTTTGAATATCATTTTACTGCTTATGATATGCTTGTTCACAAAGCATTGTGACTGAGGGAGAGAGAGTAACATTTCTAGATAGGATGACAATGGATGCTTAGCTCCTTAGCTTTTTGGTGAGGTCAGGCTGGACATATCTTACGTTCAGGTGTAAGTGGAGCTCATAGATGAACAGGTTTTAACCTGTATTCTCTTATAATCAAATATCACTTGTTTCTTGAGTTTTCCCTCGTTGTTGGCCATTTGGTCGATTTGTACTATTTGATCATCTGAAGAGCCCAGTTGCTGAGAAATTTTTAGGATTCTTGATATTCATGGAACAGAGAATGGCTAGTATTTCTAAATGTTCAGATTCTAAGATTGGAGATACTGATTAAGGTTTGGTTATAATTTGTGCAAACTGTATTAGGAGCAGAGAAACTCCCCTAGAGGATCAGGCCTCCAGTAGAGCAAGCCGGGTTATCTATCTGCAGCAGCAGCCCATAGATACGCATCTCTAAGCTGTTATTCGTGGATACAGAATTGCTTTCAACAACTTTATTGCTCACTGCAGATTCCGCAGCTTTATGCCAGCTCCAGTATCAGTAACTGAAAAGCCCCCTTGTACAGTCCTGCCCTCACAGCTGGGCACACTGATACATGAGAACCAAGGAGCACCTAAGGATAGAAGGGAAAGGAAAAGAAAAGGAAAAGAAAGGAAAGTAGGGACACATCAGAGCATAACATATGGAGTTCCCTGCACATTTGATGCTCTATCCGGGCCAGGGAGTTTCAGATAAGAGTTTAATAGGCAAGAATGTTGCTTGCACTTATTTTCAGGCCACAATGGTAGCCCTTTGTTGGGACAGGATTCAGCTTCATATTATTGTTTGATATCATATTATTTCATGACAAAAAATATTTTATGAGATCAAATATGAAAGAACGACTAATGTATTGTAGCTCTGCCAGCTCCAATATGAAATGAAAGAAATATGTAAATCTAAAGGAAATACATAGTGAAATTCTAGGTTTGAGCCAAAGGTTTCAGAAAAATTCCAAGGGACACCTCTGAGAGAAAACATGGAAAACAAGGGTTGTGACATTGTGGGTACAAGAAAAACAGGGGGTAGGCAACTGTTTCCAAAATTATTAAAGTCTTGTAAGGAGTAAGAAACTCTATACCTTAAACTTAGGATTATATCATTAACAGCCATATCAGCTTCTGGGCTCTTACTTTCTATTTCTTAAAAAAATTAGATTTATTTTATTTGTGACAATTAATAATATGGCATTTTGATGTTCAAATTTGGGTTAATTCAACATTTTTTTTGATGAATTTACATATTGTAATTTACAGATAAAAACTCTCAATCTTATCTTCATCATAATACAGTATTTGTCTTAGCTATTTTATTTTGTCCCATGTATTTGCATTTATATCTTTCATTTATAGAAACATCTGAAACAATGCCTTCAAACCAGGCTTTATATGGTCTGTACAAATCTCTATAAAACTTCTGAAAAGTATGAATTATATCCTTGCAAGTGATTATCAGTTGAGAACCAGATTCACCATATTAAATTATAGACCATTTAAAAGTGATCCAGTGTAAATATTCAGTTAATGAAGCAAGAAATTAAGGAAACAAAGGAACACTGTTTAATGAGAGAATGATGGAAAACAAATTGATATTTCATCTGAGATGTCATGAGAAGGGACTAAATCTTAAGATAGACAAGGTTAAAGAAAGGTTAATACCAATAAAGGAAGAAGGATTGCTAAAACAACTGAGGAGATTTATGAAAGACTGCATTCCACAGATCTGCAACTCTGAGAATTGAAGGCAAAGGAGTGTGGATGACAAACTGTTTAAAGAAGCAGTGAAGGCAATGGAATACCGGAGTTACATTTCCTTTGGGAGGTCAGATGAGAAACACAAGGTTTCCAGTTAACGTAAAGAGACTGTGGTGGAAAAATTGGCAACCCACAAACTGCTGTTCTTATTTTCTATCACAGAGCTGTTCCAGCCTCTTTGTGACTAATGCTGGAATGATTCCATAGACTTTCCAGGTACTGTCTTGGTAGCTACTTCAAGTAAGCTACTTAGTAAGCGGGGATCTTCTCCATTTTGAAGGGATCCCTACTTAGGGGGTTTTTTTTGAGGCATGGTCTGCAACACCAAAACCATACATAATTTGTAAAAGCATGAAGGCTACACAGGAACCTGGCCTGTGTTACTGTGAACAAAGGATCATGTAGGACGTTCAGCAAACATTGAAAAGCACAGACCATGAAGACAATTTTTCCAACTGCCTAGCTAAAGAAGACTGCATGAGATTGGGTTACAACCAAAAAGAAGCATCTTCTCACTGTTGCTCCATCCAGTCTTCTTTTCCCGTGTTCTATGGCTTTTTGTTTTTTTTTTCTTTCTTTTTTTTTAATACAGAAGTCAGCATTAGGAATACTATGGTGGAAATTCATGCATTGAGTAAGCCTTGGTAATTTCTTCACTTTTCATCTGATGTATTGAGTTTTTGTTTACCCTCTGGTTTTGATATAGACAGGCTTGGCAAAGGTTATAGATGGAAATGCAGTCTCAAGTTCAAGCAAAACTACATCACTTTGGAACTGTGCTTCCACTTTTAATTAAAGCACATCATCTAGATGATGAAAGGCAGTTATAGAGAAACTTATGCATTTAAAATGCTTTCATTTTTCTCCTTGTATTCTTACATTTGTCTTATACTTCAAAAACAGTAACTGTTTGGATGCATTTTTAGTACAGTGGGATGTTACAAGGCTACTTTCTGTTTTAACCTCAGTTTATGATGTGCATCATGCCATGATAAGCTGAAGCATAGCTTTTCTGTCTGTGAATTTTGCTTTTTGTTTTATTTCAAAATTTCTGCATTTAGTGGGATTAGAGCTTACAAGCTGTTTTACTTGCAACATTTTACAATGTTGTGGTCTTGTCTGAAATTTCAGTTTCAAGCAGCGATCAGATTTCTCATACTTTTTAAACTATGAAGAAAAATGAATTTATTGAGATTTAATTTCTTAATTTGAAAATCACACCTGTAATAATCAAGTTTGCAAAGGAAAAAGCTAAATACTTTCAGTGTGTGATGCCTTTGTGTTCATGGATGTACTTCATGATGGTAACTTCATTTTGTAAGATTGAATGCTTCATAACATCATTAGTTTGAATAATTATGTAAGTCATGAAATAATATAAAGTTTTGTAGCTGCATACAGATTGTCAACAAGCAGTTTCCCACATCTCCAACCCTGTTTCAAGCATGCTCTTTATCACATTTTGCTGATTTCATATTTTAGCTCGTGCTTGCTACCAGTAAAAACAGTATTTCTCTTTTTAACATCTTAAATTTTGATAAAACTGCTCAGGGTCTAGAATGTGTAAATATCCATTCTATTTAAGGAGAGTATTTTATACAAAGCAAGAAGGAATATAGTCAGACACATGGAGTTAAAATGCTCACCAGAGTATTTCACACTGCTAACAGCTGTCAGTAAGAGAACAGGTCATTAACTTTCCCTTCTGTAGCAAGTGTTTTTCACAGCAACTTTTCAGAGTATCAATAGGGAATGCCATAGCAGTGAGTAAGCTCTCTGCTTCTCTGCATTCTGCTTATTTCCTGTGGACCAAGCTTTGGAAATGCTCTCCCGTATTCATCAAGTGTTCAGCAATCACACAACAGCACATGACATCATGGAAAATTTTTGTATTTTTCTTGTCTCATTGTCTTGGGAATGATTGGTGTAACTCATGCTTATATCCTATAGCACCTGCTGTTAGTGCAGACAGGTACAGGGAAAGAATTTATTTTCAGGATTATTTTCCGTGAGGACATTATAAATTGTAGATAGAAACATAATCACCAAGCTAAATAATTCAGCTTCTCTAATAACAGTTTTGAAAGATACACAATAGGGAAAATTATGAAAATCTTGACTATGTTAAGATTAGCTAATTGATATACGGTACAATTTCCAAATTTTATCCCTGTGAGCATCCTTTGTACAAGTATAAGAAATACCACAGGGTCAGCTTTAGTAGATACTACAAGTACACCTAAGGTTGGGTTTAAGGAACATTAAATACCTTTGGTCTACTCAGGGACAGTTTTTTGAACCCTGCAGAGGCTCCCCAGCTAAAGACTTAATGGCATTTGCATTAGGAAGAAACTAAACATATTCATTTATCACTTGGGACAGGGAACACAACAACGTCCTGCCCTGCTTAGGAGCAAGTAAACATCCTCAGGATGTCAAATGTAAAGGAACAACTTGCAAATCAACAACAAAAGCAGAGGGAAAATTATTCCAGTGTCAACATAAAGACTGTGTGATATGCACTGCTCATAAAGTTGATCAGCCAGATTTTCAGAGTCTGGTGCCTCCTGAAAGCAATTCCACTTCTCCTTGTTACTGAAGCTCTTTGTTTCTTTCATGAAACAGCACTGAAATCATAAGCAGTGACGAATCATGAAATTATACTGCAAAGCAAGTGGGAGATGTGGGATAAAATGAGCACCTGGAACATGAGGATGCTGGCATGCCTAACTATTACGTTAACAGTTGCCCAAAATACAGTATTTTAATGGGTAAATTTTCAAATATATAATCACCGTCCAGAAATACCACATTTGCCTATTCAGAAACCCCCTACTGTGGCTAGCAAACAGCACTACACTGATATCTACTGGTGACTTGTTACACACTGTGGTCTTCTCTGGAAACCTCTCAAATATGACTGATGTTTTGCTTGCCACTCCAATAGTCAGGCAGTCCCAATTCCATCTCTAAAGGACAACAATATGTACACAGCAGCCACACTACCTCTGTTATCTTGTACCAACCATTTTGAACTAGTCACAGATCTACAGGAAGGTATATATTAAGTCCACTTCAGCTAAGGGGTCTGAGGGCATTTTTTTGGTACTCTTGTGTTGCTTAAAGTAGTTTGTGCTCTTAAGCTATTCACGACAATGTGCATGAAATATATTACAAATGTGGAGGTTGTGGGCATTGATAATTATACTTACCATGAACCTTCATGTCCATCACCCACAGTTCATCCCATTAACCTACCTACCCCAGTATTGTTTTAACATTCCAAACCTCTGAGCAGCTTCAAGTAACTGGGACTTTTTCTTAATTTTTAAATTTTTTTTGTTTTTCTTTTTTCCCCCAAATCTGTCAAAGACATATTTCCTTCTTTTCCCCCATCAGGAGATTTTTTACTACAGAATTAATGCTGGCCAAAAGACAAAAAGGTAATATTTTGCCCTGAGTTTAATTGTGGTATCTGCTGTGTCTCGTCAAAGGGCATACCTTAGCACGGGGCTTTTGCAACATACCTCAGGGAAGAGGAGATTAGTAGGGTTCTCAGGGAGTAGGCAGCAATCCTTTGGTGTTTGGAACGTCCTTTCCTAAATACTCACAGTTTGAAGTCATGGCATTCTTACCTACATCAGTACTATTTCTGGTGAATTTTAACAGTTTGAAATATCATTTGGAAGTGTCGAAGACTTACTATTAGTAATTCTCTAAGACTAGACAGCTGGATTAGCTCTATATGTAGTAGCATTTGCTATTAAAGATTAAGGCAAAAAAAAAATAGTCCCCATAATATTTTTTAACACTCAAATGTTTTGCATTTTTTAAATGTAGGAGTGGCAAACTCCATATATAATGTCTGAAGTAACATAACATTTGTATTGGCATTCACTTGATTTGTCCTACCTAATTCATTACTCATTCATATCATTGCCACTTATTTTGTGACTATTTAAAATGAGGATCATTTGAAGATAATATTATCAAATGTTCTTTCCACCCACTGGAGTTTATGCATATTAAGTAATTTACCTTCATCCATCTTTATTTTTTCCTATTCTTTATATATCTATCTATTACACCATTTCCCATGCCTTTGTTAAGTGCCTTGGTTTGTTTCCTTTTAATTACCAGGTTTATTTTGCACAGCTTCTGGTATATTACACTGATCTTTGACCATATGTTCAGGTGTGCATGAAAACTAGTCTGCAGTTGCCTTGTTGGCTCACTGTGCAGCAAGAAGAAAATTGGCTAAATTGATGGTATAAGCATCAAGCTGACTAACAAAAGCAGCTTTTTGCTACACGGACTATGGGGTAGAAATACACATTACACAACAATAGAATATTTTCAATCAGAAACATGAAAAATGATGTTATCAAACTTTTTCCACACAGGCTTCTCCCACTGTACCAGAACAGTAAAAAGTTTCAGGAATGAAGTAATTAATAATGCTGACATTTAAGGAAGTGTTAACACAATTGGTGGTGGAAAACTAATACAAATTCTCCCATGCTTTCACTTGACAAGAAATAGAAGGAGTAGAATGATTAAAGACTTGCATGAGTTATGACCTGGACACACAGTGAGAAATGGGCATTACACTCAATACTTCAAGTTGTGCTCTGCAGATGTGTTGGATGTGTGGGAAACATCCCTGACAGTTTGTCTTCATGGGTTGCCTGATGAGCAGTTGCTGTTTCCCAAGAAAGAACTTTGAAACTTTCATCAACAAGACTTTAATTCATCAAGTGTTGCTGATTTGATAGGATGAAACGTAAAAAAGTAAGTTAAGTATTCATGCATGGGGATTTCACTATATGGGTAGGCTGAATATTCCTTTGTACTGAAGGGGATGTCTCATTTTATAGAAAGTTGAAAGCAGTGGTGATTGGGAAAGATGGCACACTGCAAAAAAAAATTGCATGGAAGAATATGAAAGCTGAATGAGAGTAAGGAGATTGGACATCATCTTGTCTGGTTGAAATGTAAAGAGAGAAACAGCACCTTCAGCTTTAGCAACAGTGGTAGTCATATGCTCAAGCAGAATGTAAGTCTTAAATACAAACCTAAAACAAACTAGCCTGTTAATTCAGATTAATGATGCCATTACAATTTAATCTAAAATCCATTTGAAAAGCAACATTCCAACCTAGGTCCAAGATAGAGAGCATTTTCCCTTAGTGACTTTGTTCTTTCAAATAATCTGCTTTGTTCTTCTATAGGCAGGATTGCAATGAGTGCCTCACTCTATCTACACAGTTTCTTAAATCAGGAAATAAGGATGAAGTGGTATAAGCATACATATTTGGAAGGAGCACAAATTCGGTTAATCGGGGTTTTTTCTAACGCTAAGTTTATTCAAAACAAAGTTTCTTATCCACTGTATGTCTGCACTCATACTGATAGCATATTATTGACAGGGGTACAAGGGCCTGCTGATGTTCACAAAACCGAAAATGAGCAAAAGTTGAACAGGTTTTGCACTTCCTCTTACCAGAAGGAGGAAAACTGAAGGGTTTAATTCATTCGTGGCCAGAGCCCGGGCCAGCGGGTGGCCTTGGGCAGCCCTGGGCCGGCCCCTCGGCCCGGCCACTGCCCGTGCTCGGCCGCGGCGGCCGGAACGAGCCGGCAGCGGGGCCGTGCCCGCCACACGGGCTCTCGGGGCGCCGCTCCCGC
>VXAY01005945.1:165312-211029 GCA_013399855.1 Oxyruncus cristatus | reverse complement strand
ACGGCGAGCAGCCGGCGCGCTGCGGGGTTGGCAGGGGAGGCGGCGGGGCCGGGCCGCGCTGCCCGCCGAGAGCTGCTCTCCGACCCGAGCCCTGCCCCCGGCTTGCCCGGGGCGTTCCGTGCCCGCGCCCTGCTGCTCTGCGCCCGCCCGGCCTGGCCTCGAGCTCCTCCGGGGATGGGCATCTACAGCTTCTCTGGCCAGCCTTTGCCAGGCCCTCACCACCCTCACAACAAAGTTCATTCTTACCGACCTAACGTTCATCCGACCTAAACCCAGTCCCTCTAAGGTCATTGCATCTCACTATTCCCCTTCTAGGGTCTTTGGAAACAGAGCAATCGTGTCATTTTGTGATACATCTTGCAAGATCAGTGCCGCCATAATACATAGATACTTTCCTAAATGATTTATGAACGCGGGGCGGAGCAAAAACTTTCTTGCTTTGTTTCTGATTCAGCAGACCTGCTTACTTCTGTATTTTGCAGTCTGACGCAGGCTGTAGTGGAGGAACTTCTGTACAGCATGCTTTTAAGGAATACTGTCAGAAAATGTAGCTGGCCTTTTATTTAAACTAAAGACTTAAGGAAGATAAGTGCCCTGTAAGTGCTGGGAGAATTTGACATTTTTAGTTTTGGTTTTGGCTCACAAATGTAGATAATTAAACTTACACTCCTCTCAAAAATTTTACAAATCACCATTTCTTATGTGGAAAAAGAACTACAGTAAAATGGGATAATGTTCTATATCAGAATGAAGAATCCTATAGGTAAAATTTCTGTGATGTAACTATCTAGTGATGGGCCTTTGAAAACTAGGAGAATCTTCAGAATCTGGAATTTTTTTCTGATACATAATTATAAGAATCTGAACCTGCAACTCCCCTTTACCCCCAGTGCGAACTGAATCTTTTTTTGTAAAATGAAAGTTTTCTGTGTCCATTAAAACCTAGGAACATTCAATTTATTTTCTGAGTTGCATGGATTATTTATGTTCACCTCCAGTTCTTTGCACGAGGCTCAAAAATCTTGTCACGAGAATTCATGACCATATACAATATCATAAGCAGAAACTGAGATATTTATGAAGGTACAGTATGAGCATGGCAGGGGGGAAACATGAGTCACGAATAGATCCTGAAGGGTACCTTTTGATAGTAACTTCTGTGGTTTTTATCTTAGCTTCCTCAGGAAGTGAGATCTTCATGATTCTACCTCTTTATGTCTTCTGGCTACTAGGAATTGAACATTATAGTTGATTTTAGCCAAGTTTGAAAGCAGGATAAAGGTTTAAGACAATTCCGTTCATATATATTTTTTAAAATGTGAAGGCAGGGTCGAAAGGAGAGATTGTTTCCCGTTTTTTTGGGGCAGTAGTCCTCCAGGACTGGATCGCCTCCCCTGCGTAGACAGGCTGAGAAAATTGTGGCTGTTGAGGCTGGAGACGAGAGGGTTGCATGGAGACCTCATGGCAACCTTCCAGTATCTGAAGGGGGCCCAGAGGGAAGGTGGAGAGGGACTCTGGCAGGAACTGTAGTGACAGGACAGGGAGTACTGGGTACAAACTGAAAGAGGGCAAATTTAGGTTAGATGTTAGGAAGAAATTCCATAATGTGTGGGTCATGAGGCACTGGAACAGGGAGCCCAGGGAGGCTGTGGAAGCCCCAACCCTGGCAGTGTTCACAGCCAGGCTGGATAAGGCCTCTAGCAACCTGGTCTGGTGGGAGGTGTCCCTGCTCATGGCAGGGGGTTGGAACGAGGTGATCTTTAAGGTCCTTTCCAACTCCAACATTCTATGATTCTGATTCCATCTAGTCAGCACATGCATATGGGCCAGCTGGATGGTCTGGACATGGAATTAACCACTTGATACCATGGGTGAAAGTGTCAGAAGGGACACCAGTGGGAGTTGGAGTGATGTTATGAAGAGTTAAAACAACAAAGGATACCCATTTGAAGGCACTAGACACAGTTGTTCTATCAATGGAGTAGCCTTGGGCATTCAGCGTGCTTTTAAACCAGAACTTCATTTCTTTCTTTTTCCCTAAGACCTATGTTTCATTATCCTACACTTGTGAAGGTGCTGTTTTTGACAAAAAATGTCTTTCAAAAGATAGGTAAAGGATCTTGTGAAGGATGAAGGATGTGTGAAACATTTTCTTTCCAGAAGCAGCAATTCAGAAAATGTTAGAAACCTTTGATATATATGGAATAATTTTTGGCATTTGCAGGAAGATGTATATATTGCATGAGATTATTCCCAAATAAAACTCTTCAGTCTTTGATTAATCAAATGATTTTTTAAAAATTATTTTTAATGAATACAATGTATTTTGTGCCAACCTGATCTAAACAATGCACAGAAGTGTGACAGGTTGTGAATTTCTTACTACATGTATAAGTGGTAGAACAGCTCTCAAAAATCAGATCTTGAATTAAACAATGTAACTTTCACCAAGAAGAGTATTCTCAGATCATATTTTCCATTTAATGTTATAACAGGTTACTGTGATTGTTAATGTTTGTAAAATGAAGACAGTGGTAGTACTTATTAAAAATATGTAATTCCTTTCATGCAGCTTTGGAATTCAAAAATCCTTTGTATCTTGAAACTTGGTGGCACATTCCACCAGTTTCTGAGACCACTTTAGGACCATGTAGTTAGTATACTTTGTAAGTTATAGGAATGTAGAATATTTTAAATATTCTGTCCTTTGTGAGGGGCAGTAAGTAAGTTTTCTAACTATTGCAAAAGTAAAAATTAGTGAGACTTACTGATGTGTTTAACTGTAGAAATAATATTGATTTCAGATGGCTATGACAAATGGCATGTGATGATTTGGAGTTGCAAAAATACTTTTTATTAATATTATATTAATTGTAAATTAATTAAGCAAACATAAATTTATAAATAGAAATCTATATTATTTATATTGACAATTATAATTTATTCTTCTGAATTAGGGAATTTTTCATTACAGCTTCTTTAACATCTGTTCAAGAGTGCTTTTACTCTATGTGATGGGAAAGAGTGGTCTTATATCAGATGCTGTTAGTGAGAGTTTTCTGTTATGTTTTTGACTGTCAGCCTTGCACATGGTTGCAGGGTTCTGACATTGTCCTTGTGCATGCATTTTTAACTTTTAATAGAAATTATGTATCTAAGCAATGCCATGTCTATAGTTATATAATCTTACTAGTGAGGAATTATCCACGTATTATTTGACACAATCTAAAGACAAATGATTGCTCAAGTGTAATCTGCACAGCATCAGTTACAGTAGTCTTCCAAAATAAAGTCCCTGAGGCAAGTGCAGCAGGAGCTTTGTAATTCTTTGAGAAGAATAAAAAAATGAATGAATGTAAATGGAGCAAATCTGATGATAGCATTTATTTTCAGCTTGATTTAAAAAAAAAAAGGTAGATAAACATTCTCTATCAATCATTCTCTAAAAGCAACAGTAGTGATCAGGCTACTACAGAGGTAAAGTGTAGAACAAACCTGGGAAACTTACATGACTTCTTTAGTGTCATGTGTCAGATGTATCAGAGGTGAGAATTGGATTCTTAGGATTCTGACTCCTGGAGTCAAATTGCAAGGCTGTCTGTCCTTCCTCCCTAGTAGTAGATTCGCTGGACATGTTTATTTTATAAATCTTTATTAACCATATGACAGTATTGAAATATTCCGAACAGTGACTGTAATAAAGTAACACAATGCTAAATTGACATATATGAGTGTCCAAAGAGAAGAGGCCAAGAGACATACCCACTAGCTAATATTTTTTCCTATGTTGTGCATTGAATGTTCTCATCTACCATCAACTGACCCACATTCATAAGGCGCTCCCTTCCCATAAGATACCAGAAAAATACAGCTTTAATTTCATGCCAAGGGTGAAATTCTGAGGTTTTTATGAACAGATATGACAGAAACATTACTGACAGGTCAGAGGATCCACTATTAGCACATGAAAAAGTAAATGCTCATAAAATATGCAGGAATAATTGACTGAGAATTCCCCAAATCCATGGCTCATCGATTTGAACATCAGTTCCGTGTCTTCAGTGTAAATGCCCACATAGGTAATTATTGCTGCAGTATGAGTTTGATGGAGTGAATAACCATAAGTCTTTGCTCTAGATGTTTCTGAGGAAAAAAAACTTACCTCTTCCTGTTTGCAAAGAATGAATAGCCTGATTTCATGCCTGTGAACAGCATGAAAACTTGTCAATGGACTCCAGGGATAAGCGTCTCTGTGAGTGTGTAGCAAATGTACAACAAAAAGTTGTAAATGTTGATGTGAATGTCATGAAGTTATTTTTATTCTTCTGAAGAATACATTTTTCTTTTTCTGTCAGGTGTACTTGGTGCCATAAACACATCTTTATTCCAAAGATGTTGTTCTGTGGCTATTTCTAGGTGTGAGTAGTCAGGGAGAGAAGAGAGGAAAAGTATGAGACTCTTTGGCAAGTTTTTTTTTAAGCCAGAGAAGTGCATTCTTGCATTTGCAAGCTTGCTTTTATTGTGGACTCTGTGAACACTTTTCATGGATTTTTTACTCACACTTATTAAACTGCCACTAGAGTTCATACAAAGGTAAGTATGTATAATACAAACTGGAGAGAAATACTTTCCTGTCATTGTTGTGTGGTCATTTTCTTTTTGGTGGAGTATTGACTTTCAAATTGCATAAATCGTCATTCATACTTGAGGAGCTTAGATTGAATAACAGATTATGTTTGAGAGAATCCTTGGGAAAACAGTTTTGCCTAATAGGCTAGAACATATGAGATTTGTGTACTTTATCTCTTTCTGTCATTTGTTTCCTCAGTGACTTCGGACAAATCATTTTCTGTTGGTGCCTCTGTTTCCTCATGCTTATGCAGAAACACTTTTAACTCTGGAACTGAAGTATTTCAGTGAGAGGTATGTATTTCATAACTATAAAATAAATATTAGAAGTTCTTTAAAAAATGTGGAAAAATAATTCACTTAGTGTAAGAAGTACAACTCTATACTGTGTGAATAACTCTGGATATAAATACCATGGTCGGTACTTTACCTGGTGTTCAAATACTGGGGATAAAGAGTTTTCTTTTCCTACACTTGTCTAAGCTGGGGAATGCTTGAATGTAGCAGTTGCATGGCTATTAAAGAAGCATTGTTGGAAATATGAAGGACCTGTAGTGTTCATTCATAATTTAATTGAACAAGGAAAGGCTAATCGTTCTTCTCTGTATCTAAATAGATTGTGTCCCTGTTCCCGCTTGTCCTCCTGACCCCCACAGTTTAGTTGGATTATATTCTGGCTTTCTCCCTGCCTCCTGGTAATTTTAGGGTGTACAAGTAGAATTGATTGCTCGTCCTTGATACACAAAGGAATACACATTTTTCTTCCATATTACAGGTCATATGTGACTCCTCTGAAGAGTGGATTAATGTTCTAACTTGCTGTGTACAGTTTAGTGTATGTGCTTCTGCTTCTGATTGGAAATGAGGGAATTACTTTATATTTGTTAATTGCAGAATTTAAAAATAAATTTCTAAAAAGGAAAAAAAAAGTGCCAAGGATTGCTGTATATGCAACGTCCCCCTCAATGATATCTCAAAGTATTGCAACTGGCACAAAAGAAATACTGCTTATTTTATGGTGAAACTTTGAATTAGTGTCTAGCTAAGGGTGGGGTTTTTTTCAGAGAAACTGAATTTTAAGGAAAGAAATTTCTCTATGTTCCACTCCAGCAATATACAAATATAAGTTGACAGAAGAGGAGGTTCTATGATGAAGGAAACATGGGTGATTGGTTTGGTTTATGTTCAGATCAGAATAGAATAGAACAGACTATTTTATTGGGACCTACAAAAATCATGTAGTCCAGCTGCCTAACCAAATAGTAAAGTATGGTATTAAGTGCATTGTCCCAATGCCTCTTTTTGAGGCACTAACATTCATGGAGCAAAAACCACCTCTGTAGGAAGCCCATTCAAAGTTTGACCACTCTCCTTGGTAAAGAAAGGTTTCCCAGTGTCCAGTCTGACCCTCCCATGATGCAGCTTTGAACTGTTCTCACACATCCTGCTGCTGGATCCCAGGGAGACAAGATCAGCACCTCCCCATCCACATCCCCCCTCAGGAAGCTGTGCCTCAGCCCCTTCTCTCCAGACTAGACAACCCCCGGGTCCGCAGCTGCTCCTCACAGGACGTGCCTCCCAGCCCTTCCCCCGGGGCTGTTGCCCTCCTGTGGGCCATTCCAGGGCCTTCTGGCCCTGCTCAAACCGTGGGCCCAGCTCTGCACAAGGACTCGGGGTGAGGCCACGGCAGGGCCGGGTCCAGCGGGATGATCCCCTCTCCTGGTGTGGGTGGTGCTGTGTGTGATCCCCCAGGATGGGCTTTGCCCCCTGGCTGCCCGGGCACACTGCTGACCCGCACTGAGCTGCTGCCACAGCACCCCAGATAAGCTTTTTCTGAAGTGTTCTGCTGACAAGAGGTTGAAGAAAGCATTTCAGACATGTGAAGTGTCAGTAAAAAATCTCTAATAGTGGTTTTAAGCTGTAGGAGATGGTGTAACCATATTTAAAAGTCTAACTGAAAAAGCAGAATTTGTGTTTGGTACAAAAATTACTCCTCATCTAGGTAACTACATTCACTTTGCTTTGGCTTACATGAAGCTGTGTGAAAGCATTATAATTGCTAGAATTAGGCAATAAAAACTGTATAATAACAGCTCATGTCAGATAACCCATGAGATATGAAATGATGCATTAGCTGGCAGATTTGGTTTAGGAAAATGAGTAGAAACAATAAACTTTGCAACAATTTTATGATTATTGCTAAAATGTCTAATTTTTCCAGTGTAGTGGCTTGGTAAGCTCCTATGTGGATGAGCTTCTCGGTGCCATGAAAGCTTAATGTGAAATTTGGGCTCCTTTGAGACTAGCAAAAATTTTTCCACTGATATAAACAGAACCAGCATTTCATTCCTTTTTGTGTAACCTGCAAAAAAAGATCTCATTAATGAAGTGTTTATAGTACTGAAATCAGAGACTCATGCACAACTGATGTGTGATGTTCCTTTAACTGTTAGTGAAGCTAAACTAGTGTTAGCAATGATAGGGCTTTTTGCTAAGTGATGTAAAAATATCTTACTTTTATTTTTATGGTGCCAGATACCAGAAACAGTTCTGCCTCCTGTAGTTTGGAGGTTGAATCAGACCTAATGTTTCTTTCCAGAGTTGCATTTATTTTTTGTTTGCATTGTCTTTTTAGCTGCAATTTCCCTTGTGTTTTCTTTATTTCAGCTGTTGTCACAGAATTCAGCTGAAAATGAGCTAGGCTGACTGAAAAAGTTATGTACAGCAAATTAAATCCAAGGATATTTTAACATTAATTTTCATTACAGCAATCCCCCCAAAAAACATTCCTCAAGCCCTAGGAGAGGTTGCCACTTTACAATGACCTGAATGTTACCAAAATAATCTTGTAAGGTTTGCTATTCAGGTTGTGCAGAACAAAATATGTAAACCTTAATGAGGAGATATATTGAAAGGAGGTGTACTTCACACCTCCCCTCCTCCATTTCTAGGAGATTATGAAGATGGGTACTTGGTTGTGCTTCTGTTCACCGCACCCAGGATGTTAATTCTAGCTTCTGCTGTATTTTGCCATATATTGTTGTTACCTTTCTATGGTAGGTCACTGTATACTGATAAAAGGTAAGCAGTTCAGATATGGAGGAGCAAGCAAGGAGTTAAAGAGTGAGCTAGCAGCTCCCTATTTCTTTCAAGTCTGGCTTTTGTTTTGGAAGGCCATGTTGATCTGCTTAACATCAGTGTGCACTGATCAAATCTGGGATTTGCTTTATTGCCTTGAAAAAAATTTCCATTTTGCACATCCATCTGATTCTCTGTCTATTGGTATGGACAACTTTATGTGGGCCTTGCTGGGTTTTGTTCTGGCTACTGCTGACATTGAAATTCTTTTCAATTAGGACATTTTATGTTTTGGTACTTTGCTGAATTGCATAGAGCCTTCTGACTGAGATGTAAAAGTACTTTACCTTCCTAAGTTTAACTTTAAAAAAATGCTTGTGGTGTTTGAGTCTTAGTAACTTCTTCGTTGTATTCCTTTCAAGAGGGGCTTCCAGTGGCTTGCAATGAGATTTTTTATTCAATTTGTGCCTAAAAATCCATTATGTGGGCTGGTACTTGCATATTTTGTATGTGAAAATTATGATTGATTGCCTTGTTGTCCTGTTAAGATTCGTTATGGAAGGGTAACAAATAACATCTGTAAAATTCAGTGATGCCATTCCTGCTTTCACTGTTCCTGTGGCAAAAGATAAGAGCTAAGATGGATGCGCTGAGATATTATTTCTGCTTTTCCCATTAAAGAAGGTTTTATTCTTAGCCTCTTCAAATGGGGTAAGTCAGAAGGAAGATCTGCTACTGCAAGATAGGCCTGCCATTAGAACCAGAAAATTTTAGAATTATTTTTGTGTGGTTACTTTTATCAAGTGAGGCTACTAAATAATATTTTTGGGGTCATGAAGCTTATAGCCTGATGAATAGAAATCACAAACTATTCTCAGTTGGAAGGGACCCTCAAGGATCATTGAGTCCATCTCCTGGGCCTGCACAAGACCATGCCCCAGAGTCACACCGTGTCCCTGAGAGCATTGTCCAGACACATCTTGAGCTCTGTCAGCCTTGGTGCTGTGCCCACTGCCCAGGGGAGCTTGTTTAGTGCCCAACCACCTCCTGGAGGGAGGTGGATTTATTATGGTTGTTTAGTCCTTTTGCTGGAAGAGGGAGATGTAATGTTTTCAGAGTGTTCTAGGAAGGGACACCTCGTATGAATTCCAGCAAAGCTTGCTTCCTCGGGGCATCAAGTCTTCTCTAGTCCTCAGAGCAACAGAAAGCAACCGGGAACACCATTTTGCTGTTTGCAATGTTGCTTGGATTAAACCTGTGCAAGAGTTTTTACGCATAGACTGCCCACGAAAGTGGCCCTTTTAGGGACCAGCCACAGCCCCTTAAAGATGAAAATTGGGCTCTTTTTCCAGCGAGACCTGGCAACATAATTCAAAGTAAAGCTCTGACAACTGCTAACTTACTAATTATCAGGGTAAATACAGGAAATAAATAGAGAGGAGCAAAATAGAGAAGTTAATTACTTTCTCCAGGAGAATTGTTAGTCTAAACATTGAATGATAATGCCAGCCATCTCTGCTTGACAGCTATTTAGTTTGCCAGATTTTGCAGATTTCTTTTGGCAAAACTGTGTTCTTTGGTTTTATTTCCAGAGGAAGTTATATTTGCATGCAGTTTGTTTTAATTTGGAAAGTCTGCGTATAGTAGGGCAGTTTTCTGTAATAGTTGTTTTTTCTTGCTGTAAAATACCTCTAGATGTGGGCACAAAGGGGAATAGGCAAACTTGCTTTTATCTGAAAAGTTACTAAAAAAATCAACATGGGTCAACACTGATTGTAAGCACACCAGTCCAAAATGAAGATGGAAATTATTCTCTTAATTTTTCTAGACTGCTAAACTGCCAGTGTGTGTAGATTAGACTTGATACCAAACTGTAAACCAGCCCTTTGAAGCTGATTTCTCTTTACTTAAAAAGACTGTAAAAAAAAAAAGATTACAGGAATAAACAATACATAGCTTTAATTTTCACATAGTCTTTAATACTCTGGGGCCTTTCTGAAGTTTAAAAAAAAAAAAAAGAGAATTTGAATTTTTCCTAGCAAGCTTTTTTTAAATTTTAGTTTAGGGGGGTAGTGATAGGTTTTCTTTTAAGTAGGAAATAAGTCATGTTTGCTCTTACTGCCGAAGCAAGTATATATTACATTTTCTTTCTGTTCTTGGCAAGTAAAAGGAGACTTGTCACAGTGAGGATGAAAAATATACCTGTGGGAACAAGGTGAAAGAACCTAATAGATATTTTATGTAGTGAAATAGTAACTGAGAAAATAGTTACAATGTTCAGAATAATTGCTACTTCTTTTTCTTGGCATAACGTCAAAATACTATCCATTAGATGGTAAATTGGTGACATGATTTTTTATCGTAGTCTTTGAAATATCAGAACAGTAAGTCGATAGTGTTCTACTCTATTGCTGTATCAACTGTGCTGTATCATAACTGAGTTAAGGGTGATTAGGGGACTCAAAATCATGGTATCTAATATACTGTAGTGCTTACCTAATATCTAATCTCCTAATTGCTAGTATTAGTCTCCTAATATCTATTAGAGTAATAAACACGCACAAAAGAACTGTTCTGCTTTTGCAAGTATTAACAACCCTTAAAATTAGTTTAAAATTTGGAATGTATCTTTATGTGTTCTGTTAGTTAATGGCAACCTGTTCTGCTCAGGGCCTTTGAACCCTGATGTCATATAAATATTTTTAACTGGTTTCTTGTTTTGTTTTTTTCCTCACAAGCTGAGGTTGCTGGAAGGCAGGATTCAAGAGAGGAGTAGGAGAAGTAATGCAGGTAAACTGTTCGTTTGGAGCGTGGAGCTACTTATCACTGGTTCAAGGAAAAATAGACAAGTGAGACCTTTATACCTTGAAAGCAAGTTTTAGTCACATTTATCTGGAATGCTATGACATAAGGAAATATCGTATCTTAAAGGTATCTCAAAGATCCTTCTACTTGAAAAGTTTTATTTAAATATAGCAGCTAAATTTACAAGATTGAAGAGAAATTAAGTTTAAAAAATTCAGTAGTAATTGTTTGCAATCTACTGAAGCCACATTTGGGGGCATTGAAAGCTCTCAAAGTTTGTTACTGAATTTTCTATGCTAGATAGAAATTCTTTCCGAGGAACTGTAATTTTTAACTGCGTATTCCCTTTTTATTGTATATGAGTCCTGAGTTTGAGAATCTCTATTCATGAAGAAGCTACTTTTCTTTCACATAATTTTTCTTATTTAGTGGTTTTGCTTAAAAAGAACCTTACTTTTACAGTTCTAGAGAAAGAAAATGTCTTCCTTCTTTTACTCTCTTACATGCTGAATGAACAAATGTTTCATTTTCAGACTCTACAGTCTGAAAGGACTAAGGAGATAGTTGGTGAAGTTTGCTGAAGACTTGGTCAGTGTCTGTCCTACCCTTGCAAAGAGTTCAAAGTCTGTCACAGACATGTCTTCGTGTGGAAGACTGGGGCAGTGCAGTGCAGTGCTTGTGTGTGTGTTTAGGAGGATGCAGCAGTCACTGTGCAGTGCCCTGGTGCACTGTAGGGTTTTGCCTCAAGACTGGGGGGCAGACGGTGCTGACTAAAGTGGTATGTTTCAGACATGAATCCAGATAGCTCACTTGACAGAGCAAAATAATCCATTCATTGTTGGAAATGCTGCCAGTAAGGCACCTTCTGAAAGGTGTAACAAGTACACTCGTGCCTGAGCTTCACAAGATCCACTGTGCTTGAAGGTATGAGACCAAGGGGGTTTTACTGGGGGTTCTCAGAGAGGAGAACTAAAGGCCTATTTCTCCTCCTTCTTCCTAGAAGTAAAGGATGTTGTAAGGCCTTTCACAGTAAGTCTAGCTTCTGAATTTCTCATACTGTGGAGTACAGAGTCATAAATAAGAAGCAGTCTTTTACTTTTGGCAGCTGAAATAAAAGGAGTCCCAACTAACTGAAAAGAATGGAAATGAACCTGAAAGAAATTTTAGGAATATACTTGTCAATATGTTAAATCAGATTATTAATCAGGTATTTATAATTTCTGTAGCTCTTCTAATATATTCTATATCTTACTGAGATCTGAGTGTTTAAATTACTTTTAATTACCTAACAGTTTTCTGTTTCTCGTGTTAATAAACTATATGTCCTACGAACTGTTTTTGAGACAAAATCTGGTGTGTCTGGTATGTTTTCTTTTTAATCAGTTTATTTATACATTCACTTATTTTACTGTATTCTTTCCAGTAATGTTGAAACGAAGACAAGGGTGAGCTGTGTTAATCAAATTGCTCTTATCAGGGCTAGATGCTGTAGAAAAAGTAAACAATAAATAAAATAACTATTTAATTGGAGACTTCAAATGAAAGCATACAAGTACAGCTTAAAAATCTAGCTATTGCAAATGGAGCAGGTGCTTGTGATAATTATTTTTTCTGGTTTTCTTTTAGTGTGCAATTAGTGTTGTGTTGCAGAAAATAGTGTAGTGCATATTAAATTAATCACATTCTTGATCAAGGATGAATTGAAGCACATACTAAATGCTAAACAAGTGCCAATGGCCTATAAAAATAATGCAGCCATTCCCAGAAGTGTCACTTTAATTTCCTCTTCTGCTGATTTCAGGATAATTTTATAAGAATGTGAATTGATGGTATTCCAAAACATTACAATTTTTGAAAATCTATATCAGTTCCTAATAGTTGCTGTAAGGGATTCTGCTACCATTGAATTGACAAAAGTATTTCTCGTCTAAAACTTTACAAAAGTGCACAAACTTGCCTGCTCCCCCAAAAAAGAGTGCAAACAAAGATTTTTATATCTGTTACTCTGAATAGTTTATTTCCCCTTCTTTTTCAAGAATACATACCACAGTTTATTCCAAATATGCACTGTGAATTACCTGCTCTCTTAATCACAGAGATTGCATGTTCCTTATCGCTGATACAGTAGAATTTTGAGCACTTTCAGAAAATAAATTGCAGAAAAAAATATATTTATCTGTCCTTTCATCCACTTTAGAAATGGACATAAAACTCCTCCATTTTTGCCCATGCCTGTGTCCATGAATCGAGCATTGGACTGCAGCTAAAATTTCTAAACTCTGTTTTAGAAACAGAACTGTGTTTCACTTTCATTAGAAAATTATGTGAAAAAAATAAGTCCAGGAAACTATCCTGGTCCAGGATAGGTTCTGAACTCTAGAATGTATAGTTGGAGGTTTTTTTGGTGCTTTTTCTTTTGCTTGTGCTTTCATACAAGACAACTGTGGAAAAGGCACTGCATTTTGGGTGGAGATTTTGAATAGCACTGAATGTAGAACTAGTTTGTTTCCTTTGTGACTAGTGCAAGCCTGTTGATGGGAGAGTACTTTTCTTGTATCCAAGACACTCAGGACAGATCTCTTGAGGGAATTAGCTATCAGAAACAATACAAAGTGCACACTTGCAGTTAGCATTATATAGAATAAATACACTTCTAAGGTTTCCTTTCACTCATGATTTGTGCTGATGTTCTCATTTTTTACTTTTTTCAGCAGTAGTAGATAAAGAAGAATAATGTGCAACTCATCCTTTTTTTATACGGGAATGGCTCTGGACAAGCTGAGGAATTGATAAGGAGTCTCATCCAACCAGCAATCCAGTTTATTTAGCTGTAATTAAGAAGGGAGATAAAACACCTCTCCTACTGTGGAGCTGGACTCTCAAACTTCTGGAAAAAGACACGTTGTGATGCTTGTGCCATTCTGCAAACTGGAATAGCAGTACTGGGTACTTAGAGTATGAGATTAACCTGCTTGGTTTGCTTACCTTGGATCCTCTCTTAGTACATAATCGACTTGTGACCAGTCCCAGAATGCTTTAATGTTAGTTGTTCCTCCTTTTTTTTGTTTTGATTTTCCTTGTTTTCTCCTTTCCTAGAAGTTTTAGGAGCCATTTTGTTAGGGGACTGATTTTTCAGTTATTTGGGAGGATTAATCTTATCTGGGAAGATCATTAGATCAAATAGGCTCATTAATTTACACACATATGTAAGTTCAGTTCCTGGCTTTAATTTGTTCTAAAAGTCTTTCTTATGTCCCTGTGATGGTAAGTGTGTTTGATGGCTAATTGCTGCTGGGATCTGTGTCACGTCAGCCAGCTATTTTGATGGAGGCTCTCATAACCTCTTCTGGTACTCACAGAAGACCACTAAGATCTTGGCACAACTCTGCTGACAGCAACACATAGAAATGGGAGTGTAATAAAAATACAAAAGCAGTGGCTTTGCTTACTTGGCTTTTTACAAGTTTAGGGCAAATATGCGTTGTATTCTAGCAATCCAACAGCTTTACCTTACTTTTTTTTTTTTTTTTGCTGGATAGGATTCAAACTCAAATAATAGCTGTAATTTACTATGGGGTATTTATTTATGTATTACTCATAGAAATTAATCAAGATTAATGATGTTCAGATTTTTATCTGGCTCAGGTTCACATGCTGTACAAATGTGATTGTAAGGCTGGCTGTATAAAGCAGTTTGCAGGGTTTGCAGCCCTGGTTTGCAGGGCTGCTGTGGAGGTTCTGGTTTGTGGGTTTGGTTTGTAGCTTACAAAGACACACATGTGCTGATTTCGGTGGATTCTATGAATGTCTGAATTTGTTTCTGGGTGGACAGCAATTATTTTCTAAAACTGCCACCACATTCATGTTAATTGACAGTTTTGACAGAAAGAGCAATGATTGAATACCTCCTTTGCTATTGATATGAAGAGCTCATTTGCTCTTTCAGCCTAAGAATTGTTTCTTTCAGAAGGATTTAAAGGTTGTTGTAGTGCCTGCTGTGCTATTCCCTGTTCTTCTGTCAATGAAAAGTATAATAATAAAGCAGAAAAAGATATGGGCTATTTCCTTTTTTGATATCTTTTACTGGGGCAGTTTGGTTAGATTTTAACATTCTGGCTTGGCGATAGTGCTTATCTCTCAAAGACCCATTTTTTACAGTGAAATGTGCCGTTGGATGTAGATCATATATGGTCAAGCTTTTATTCAGTATTGAGTTATATGTAAAGCTGCATATGATTGTATTTTTTTTCCCCTCTTTTATGGTAGTACAAAGAACAACAGAACTGAAATATTTCAATTTATTAATTTTCTTTAAGGAGAATACTCTTTTTGCACTTAAAGGTAATGATCAATCAGAAATACAGAAATTACAATGAGCAAAGGCCTCCCAATCCCTTTTCTTGATTGAGTCTTAATGCTTTGATTTATCTTGGAAGAGAGATTTTCAGTTTTTCATCATGCATCGCGTTCTAAAGAAATGCACACAACGTTATTCTAATATTCTCTGTGTGAGATATTGATGATGACAAATTGAGATGAGAAAAGCCTAAGACACATCTGGGTGGTATGTTCTAAGATAATTTATTGATTACTGTGCCCCCTTTGCTACTTTGTCATAATGGGGTTATTACCTTACCCTCTTTATACCACAGATAAAATTGCCAGCCTTATGAGATGCAAACACACACATCCCCTACACCCACTTTCACATGTGAACACAAAACAAGCGAGCAAAACTCCTTCTTCATATTTCCATTCTTAATGTTTATTGATGCCTAATGTGGAGTTAGAATCTCTTTCTCAGGATTGTGTAATGGCCCAAGAGACTACAGTGCCCAAACTGAACTTTGAATATTGGTTGGATAAAGCTGTTGAATGGGGTCAAGCCACTACCCTGGAATCCCAGAAAGATGTGTGCCTTCACTTGCCCCAGCTCCAGGAGTTTCTACACCAGCTTTATGAAACTTTAAAAGATGTGGTAAGTAACCTTAGAAGGAAGAGTGACCTGTTTCGAAGGCACCCTCCAAAACAATCTGCAGCATATTTTGATAAAACCAGAAGCTACAAGTAGCAAAGAAGTTTGTGTTGTTGACCTAATGTGCTGCTGGATCAGAGGGGCAAATTGGGGAAACAGTCACAGGTAATGCAAACCGGAGTGTGCTTCCTATTTCCCTGATTTATTATGAAAAGAGCTTTTACTTCTTGATTGGTTGATGTCACGTGAGATTTCCCAGCCAATGCTCTAGCCTCTTAACAAAACTCTTTAAATAAACAAGAATTTGAATCTGGTTGTCAGGTCATAAATGGGATGATTTAAGGGGCTTAACATGTAAATCTGTAACTGATCCTTAAAACCTTAGAGGGTCTGGTGACACGTTAACCCCAGTGTTATGGCACACACAGTGAATTCTAGCAGCATGGTCAGACCATTGACATGTGCTGCTGCCTGTTCTGCTTAGTAGTTTAATTATTGTCTGCACTCACTTGAGTGCTTTTTAAAGAAGTAAATTTATTGTTGCTATGTTTAGCTGTTTCTGTGTTTTTCTGAGCATGGCTTTTTCAGTGTATATGTCCAGTATAATTAGCTTTAGAAATACTGCATTATGGCATAAGGCTTGCTTCTTATGGAAATACTCATTTTTAAATATTATTCTTATCTGGAGACTTCAGGTTTGGGTTTTTTTCTGAACTGAATTTAAATTTTAAATAAAAGATTTTTGGGGAGTGGTTTTTCTTCCAATATTTATGTATCTTTTTCTTAAGAGGGAAAAAAGAACATTGCTACTTCAAGTAATCCAAGGCTTGGCCTGAAATGGACCTTGTGAATATGGCCCCAGAAAGTCTAGGTCTAGCCCCAAATGTGAGGCAAATGTAAGGAATTTATTGTAGTAGCAGGAGATGGTTATCATGTTATGCATGTTATCTCAGCACAGCACTGTTTTTCAAAGCCTTCATTTATTAGATAGTAAAGCTACAAAAATGGAAAAATTACACAGGATTGTATATAGATTACATTGTTTATTACTTTTATAGTGAAGCTGCTTTCTATTTGGTTAGAAGTTAAATGTCAGTTTGTTACTGGCTAGTCATTAAGTAAGTCAATTTAAAGAAAGCAAGCTAAAGTAAAGAAAGATACTTATTTTTCTGCCATAGTAGGTATTAATTTCTTCTGAAACTGTGAGACTATAGTTAAAGCAGTGAGGATCGACAAAAATGTTAATCAGGCTTTTCATACAATGGAATCTTGGTTGCTAATACTGTTCTGGTTGCTGGATGTGAGGCAAATGAACAAATTTTCTACCACAGTAAAGTATTAGGTAAGGAAATTACATAAGTTTTAACTTACTTGAATTATTACATTATAGCAAATTTCAGGAAGTTCTGTTTTTATTACATACCTGCAGGTGTTTTGCTTCCAGACCATTTCACATTAAAACCATTGGGATTGTAATTTATAACAATCTGTATCATTAACAGTTCTCCTAACCTACTTTTGATGTGCAGTATATTTACTATCTTTTTGCTTGTTTTTATGTTTTAGCAGGGTTCGGTTGCAGCAATCCAGCAGTTCCCTTTAATTGGACAGCTTCTAGGAAGGCTCTGTTGGAATCCTTTTGTTGTAGGATATGGTAAGAATGTGTAATGATATTTCTGTAGCTGTTCCATAAACTTAATTCTAGAGAAATGAACGTAATATGACTTGTTATAGACTGTAATTTTTTTCCATAAAAACACAGCATTCTTTTTTACTGAAGTAAAATTTTGAGATGAAAAGGCAAGCCATGCTATTTAAAATATGTGGCTTTGTGAAATGTTAAGTTTGCTTTTGGATCTAATGAATTTCATGGATTAGTTACAGAATCTTGACTTGGGACCAGTAGGTTTTAAACCCAGTGAATGTTTAGGTGCATCACGATTTCCATTCTTATTTTCTTGTTCTACTGATTACATTTTGCTAGGGTCTCAAAATGTTTAATATCTAGTGCTTAAAATTACTTTCAGCACAAGTCTCTTCCGGTTACGTATCAGAATATTCTATTATATATGCTAATATAGGAGATTTAACTTTTCTGATACTTACATTTTTCTAATTAGTGTAAAGTTCTACTGGGTTATGATTGTGTTAGTTTTTACTGAATTTATTCTGAACATGTATTTTTCCCACCTCTCCATCCTCAACTAGTGAAAATGCACATAGAATTGAAATTAAAACAGTAAAGTGGTGACATAGGAAAAAAACATATGAAAAAAACCAAAATGCTGTTGCTGGTAGTGAATACGTGTGTGGGTGAGAATATGGAAGAGAAAATAAATTGGGCACAGGAAAGCTATTGGGAGGGAAGAGACGTTCCTTGTGCTACCTCACTAGCCGTTTCAGTGCCTTTTCCGGGAATTGAGATGCTGATATTTTGATAAATTACTTGGGATCTACTTTTAAGCAGAAACTAATTCTGAGCTTCTCTGTGAACCCCTTAAGATAATCTTTAATCAGTCTGTTGCTCTCACTAAAAAAAAAAAAAAGGTCACATTTTGTCTCTTCTTTCTGGGGAAATACAGGAGAGGACAATTTTGTGTTCACCTGGAAGGACTTAATAAATCAAGCACGGTGTATATCTGCTAGTTTGGCTTTGCCTTCTAGACAGCTCCAAAAACAGGCAGAAAACCTGTCTGCAAAACACATGGTAGATGTGTGTAATATCAGCACTTCTCCTCTAAAAGGAAAATCTGGGAAGGAACCACAAACAGTGCACTGTCTAAACATAGTCCACACAGACCACTTTTGCAGACCAGCAAATGTGTGCTTTTTGAAAAGCTTTTTCGTACTTTATAGATGTATTTTTACAATAGAAAGGTTTCCCTTTTAATCATAGTTTCTGAGAATGTTTGTTAACTGTTGATGTTTACAATTACACACATGCTTTTATTCTAAAGTTTTGTTTGGAATATACAGGTGTTTAGACCATCAGATTTTCTCATCTGACAATATATTGTTTAAGAGAAAGTACCTTCGTCTATATTTTTCATCAAAGCTGAAAACCATCTGTGTCTGCTTTTGGCTCCTTTTCACAACAATCCCAGCAATATATGCTTGGTTTCCTCTACTACTTTGCTTTTTTTTGTGTTCCTTCAGCATTTTCTGAAGCTGCAAAAGCACTTTTTCTGCAAGTTGATTGTTACATCTGAAGTTTGCTTGAAAGTGGAGTTTTACTACGGGTTTTTTTTTTAGTGTCAAAGTGGCAAACAAGAATTCAGACAACTTTACTTGCTAAAAATGGAATCCTTCACTTTAAAGCTTAAAGATGAATCAAGGAGATTTTCTGACATCAATAGACCTGAAGATGTCTGCTTATATATTCCCACCACTTTCTCCTCTTAGAGCCACCTTTGGACTGCTCCATTTTAGATTCAGCAGCTTTTTGTTTTGTTTGGCACTAGTTCTGAAAATATTCTTTAAGATACTGCTGGCTATAGCAGATGCTGACTCTCAAGTGGGTTTCATGTAATTTCTCATTTGGATAAATAGCTCATTCAGGCATGTGTCTGAGTCCAGGCCACCCTCGCAGTAGAAGGAACTAATTTTGTTCAGTTCAGTCTTTCATACTCATAAATGGAGAAGGAAAAACCTTATACTTCTGTATCATGTCCAAACCACAATACCTATCACCCTAAATGGATGTCTGTTGGTGCTGGAAGCTGACATGGCTGACCACTGAGTGCAGGAAGCACGGCCTCTAAGGGAAAATAATCTCCTCATAAACACTCTTGAGCAGGAGGTGACCAAGTTAGCCTTATTTAGAATGCTAAAGTGAGGGAAGCACAACTGAAGAAAATCTCATGGCTGTACTTGTGGTCCTAAACCACAAGGGACACATGAGGAATTCAGTCTTGATAAGGAATTGCAATGCTTTTTTCTGTGGGCTGGGGGATTATCTTCTCAGTAGGACCCTCCTGGTTTGAGTTTTGAGCCCAGACTAACACTATAAATGCTGGGGGATCTCTTGGTGGCTCTGTATGTCAGGATATTTGTGTCAGTGTGCGTGTTTGTGGATGCATTCATTTCCACAGAAAGCTCAGTTTTAGCTAATCAACATTTTCTGATATATTCCAATAAAATTTTACCACGAGATCTAAAATAATATTTCTGGCTCTAAGGTTAGAGTTTATTTCCTTCCATCTGGCCTTACTCATAACAAGGTTTTTATAAACTGCCTGTATCTTACGATGATTGAGACTAAACTGTGTTGTGAGAAAAACATTCCCTTTTTTCTTTTTTTCCCTTTTTAAACAAAATTTTGTTCTGAGATTGGCAGGAAAGAAGTGCAGTCTGATTGGTCGTAAAGGTTTAGGCTTTTGTTTGGTTGGTTGATTTGGGGTTTTTTAGTTCCTTTTTGTTTGTTTGGATTTTCTTGGGTTTTGTTTGTTTTCTTTTGTTTTCTTTTGGGTTTTTTTTACAAAAACAACTTCCAATCTGTCTTAAATTTCCTATAGAAAAGTTTTATTCCCCTAGTTGGAGATACATTAACTTAGCTCAGTAGAGGGTTGGTAACCTCTCTTGGGCTGTAATTTCCACCGCTGAGTTTTTAATTTTGTTTCTCTGAACATATTAATTGGTTGGTTATTTGGATAGTCAGCATTCTTTCATGCCATAATAAGATCAAATGCCTTTACTTGTATCCTGATAATGGTTTTCAGTGCATATCATGGTAGTATGTTTTTCATGGAGATCACAGTTGCTAGAAAACTGGGAGGAAAAAAAAACGCACCAGTAAGTTTTCTGTGGCTGTGTGTTTGGTCTTTTTGATGTGATTATTTTTTGCAGTTGCTGTAATTATTTTAAGATAATTAAAATAATTACATTATTCCTAATCTTCCCATCTTTCATCCGCTATTCCAGAGCAGTTGTGAAAGAAAGCAGTAAACCCGAGAGTGGCCCTCAGAATGTGTTACTGGGTTCTTCAGCAAGAGGATTTTATGGGCCGTTTTCGTTCTTTTCACAGATCTGTGGGAGGCTACTTCAGTTTTGGTCGAAAAGTAATGTTGACTGGGAAAGTTTGAAGCTGTACCAGTTCCTTATTTTTTGGAAACTGTTGGCACAGCTATGACACTAGTATAACTTGGTTTCACCCGGGTTGAGTTGCATTTATCCAGGTGACTCTGTGTGTGCTCATGCTAGCAAAGTGTGCCAACTTTGTTTATCTAAGGTTTGTTTTCACCATTTTTGTTTTGATCATACTGATTTACACTTCTGACAGGCAACAATACGTGCAATTTACTTTATAGTGTGTAGCAAGTTATCATGTGTAGCAAAAAATCTTCTCATCCAGAATTCTGTTCAAGCAGTTTTATATGCATTTTCTTCACCTCTTTTCTTTATTTTTTCTAAGTCAAAAAAGCCCCGTAACTTAAATAAAATGACTGATTGACATACTATAGACATACAGTATAAACCAGGTGAGTCAAAAGAAGGAATACTTGAACTGTGTGTATGTTGTTCGAGATAGAAGATTCGGACTTAATTACTTTTTCTGTGTCTCTTTCTGTGTAATTCATGAAATTGAAAATTATCTCAATAGCCAGACTTATTGTCAGGCCATATTCTAGTATTAGTAATTAATAATGTTTAAAATCTTCATTTTCCAAGAAGCAACTGGCTATCATTTAGTTGTTTAAACAAATTAAACCACTCTTTCTTTATTTTTCTTCCCTTATAATGTCATACCAGAGTTTAGGTGAAATGTTTTTGAAGGAGATAAAGTTGCCTATTAGCCCTGATGTCCGAATGCTATTGGGATATGGTTACAATGAAAGTGTAAGGATACTTTGAATTTCTGCTGAGCAGTATGCAATATACGTCCTTTAACTTCGGTCTTACACAACCTAGGAAATTATTAGCCTTGTAAAAATCCTTATTAAAAAAAACCCCAAACACATAATGTCAGAATATCCCAAGTTGTAGTTGGTTAAAAGTGTGTGTTTGGGAAACTATTTCTGTTGCAGAGATGTTAGTCAGTGGGAGGTCAGTAATGGCCTACAGGCTTGTTGGACATTTATTGAGGAATACTGGTTTAAATCAATGTTAACATCTCTGGTCACCTGGTGAAAATACAGGCATTACTTAATGGAGATTTTATTTTTTCCTCAGGCTTTCCCAACAAAGCACTTCTAAATAATACTGTTTACTACATCCTGGATAACAAATACACAGAAAACAAAAGAAATCACTCCTTGGGCTTGATAATTAAATTGTCTCATAATATAATTTCTAAATCTCTTGTGATATCACTTGTTTGTATTATTTTTAACAACCATAGTGTTGCTTACTAAGTGAATATTATATCAGAGCTACAATACTACACCCAGTTTTCAGAATTTTCATTTCGATCATGTAGTTTCATTGTGGGATTAAAATTATTGTAGAAACTCTTAGTGTCTGCCAAAGATTATAAGAAAAAAACACCAAAGCCTATTGAAAACAAAGTTGTGGGAAATAATCATAAGTGAAATGGCTCTTCAGCTCCTTTACTGCGGATAGCTCCTATGTAATAAAATCTGTGCATCTGAGGAGTGATAGTATTGCTCATTATAGTAGATTCTCAAAGAAGAGAACTCATTTCCAACAAAGGGTTAGAATTAAGTAAAACCCAATCTGATCCTGAATAGAAAATCATAATAGGACTTTTTTTCCGTCAGCATTTACCGACTCTGCTGTCTGCAGAAACGGAATTTTCCTGAGACATGGAGACTTTTAATATAATTTTACAGGGAACTTGGTATTTTACATTCTAGCTGTGAATGATTTCACACTTCACAAACTTAATTTTTTCATAAGTGAGCATACGTTAGTTGTGCAAGCTTTGAACACAATGTAATAACTATTTTACTACTGTTGATTATTGTTTATTATTAATTAGTTAGATACTGAATTGAAAGTTCCTTTATGATAGCCTAAGGTATTATTTATGTAAATGAGTTACTAGGTCCTGCAAGTTTCTTAAGACCACCTAATTACTGTATAGATTTTGAACACTTTGATACCTTTTCAACTGCTATTGAAAGAAATGATTACACAAGGTGTACCTATGAATAATGTTAAACGTGTGGAGTGCATCTGGTAGAATAGGAGCAGTATGAGTTGAGGCTGATATTTAGGGCTTTAGTTTAGTGGATGAATACGAATTGTTGTGTGTAATTCTGTCTGTGTTTTGTTTGGGTTTTTCTGTTGCTTCTAAATGTACTTTTATTTTCTTTTTTTCCTGCAGATGAAAGCCAGAAGGCTCTGATGTGGTGCTTATGTTGTCTGTACAGCAGTAAGCCACAGAACCCTGTGGAACTGAAGGCCAACAGCTGGATACAGGTAAGTGAATGAATCCTTCCCAATGCTTTGAATTGAACTGATTATTTAAAGGTGCTACATCCATCAACACATTGTCATTCTGTCATTTAAGAAATTGCTTCAAACACAACTTGCATACATATTGTGTTGAAGTCTATATCATTCTAATTATAACACAGTCGCTGTTAGTTTGTCATTTTAAATCTTAAAAGGATGTGGCATTTTACAGTGAGTAGTTTTGATGACTCATAACACTAGTTTCATCAAGTCTAGAACCTGTGAATAGTAAGCAGCAATCACAAATCAGGAGGGAAGCAAGCATTGCTATTAAAAATAAGAACCTTTCAGTTAGAATAAAATAAATAACCGGAGAAATGGCATAGTTTGTTTTGAAAGCAACTTATATTTGCTCTGTAATTTTATTCTTTTTTGCTTTTGTTTAATCTCCTGCCTGTGAAGAATTTAATTGTATCCAAACTTTCTTTAAATGCAGACAGAGGGGAGGGGCATTGCTTGTGTGTGGATTTATATTTAGTGACTTAAGAAATAATGAATCTTAACTTTAACCCAAATTTAGGGTTTTGCATGGCACATGTGTTCGTATTTTATATATTTCCACCCTGACTTAGCAAAGCACACCAGCATGTAAATAACTCACAGTACATTGGTGCTTAACACTTGATATTGCTGAACAGCAGTTTGGGGGTGCAGTGTTGTTGATTTTGTGTCCTTGCATTCTCAATGGATCCATATAACAATATGGTATAAAATACAAATGGAATTGTTAATATATTTTTTTATATCTTCTAGTCCTCATAACTAATGAGGCTGTAGCAGCCTGAATATTATTTAAGTACAGGTCTGCTAAAGCTGAAGATACTTCTAGACTTCTTTGAATAGCTGATTTCTTACTTACTAGTTTATTTTGTATGTCAGTTTACCTAGGTGTGCATATAATACTAGGATGTACAAGTGACTATAAAATAATTGATGATGATGATGCACATTTTCTGTTAGTATATAACTATATTTAGCCATGTAATATTGTTGATTTATATGCAGTAGTCTCAGAAATAAGTTCTCACAGTGTTTTAACAGCCCTTGATATACCCATGCACAGCCTGTGTATACCCATTTGGTGGGTTGTACCATGCCATGAAATTTGGAACAGTCTAATACTAAGTAAAACCACCTTTATTTGCTTCCTGTCTAACATTTTTCAGAAGAGTTTTACTGAGGTTAATATGCTTGGAATTCAGAGTGTGCCAGTGCTTGAATGCCGAAGTGATACCACAAAAATTCCGCCTTTCTGATGTAGTTTTGCTGTTGGTTATAGTCTTCATAATGAAATAGGAACTGCATGCACAACAGCATGCAGTTAGTTATCAAACAGAGCAAAATTTGTTTTGTTTTTTTTTTTTCTTTTTTGCATTAATGATATTAAGTGGTGAGGGAAAGTTGTACCCAGACAGTTTGTTTCTAGGAGGGAAAAAACTAGGTGTTTTAATCTAGATCAGTTGACTCATTTGATTAATGTAACTAAACTGGTGTGTTGCTGATATAAGAAAAATTAATCAGGTAAATAGTAACAAACATTTGGGGATAAATGGAGGTGAGACTGCTGCAGCACTGCCACCTGAAGCTGTCTTGCATTGAAACTAACATGTTAAGAATTTGATTCAAGCCTTACTGTAATCTGCAGAAATTTTTCCACCCACTCTGGGTGTCTGAATCAATTGTAATAGCCACTGTGACTCAGTGGGTCAGGAGTTAGGAAAGATTGCATGGAGGAGTTCAAAGCACAAACACGTCTTACTGTCATTCAGCACTTCCCTAGTTGCCTCAAGGGGTTGTAGCACAGAATGAGAATACAGCAGTTGAGATTAAAAGAAAAGATAATACTAAATTGTTTTCTATAGTTATTAGAATTTCTTCGTAGTTTCTTACTGCTCAGTGGGCATGATAACAAAGCTTTTTGAAGAAAGTGGTTTTATTTCCCTTACATAATTATCACTGTAATTCTATTCACCAGCAGTTGTGATATAAGGACTATCACACTTACTTTTACAGAAGAACATAAGTTAAATATTTTGCTACTCTTGAAGTTTTGCTTTTGCCGTGTGTGATGATGATTTATATTTAAAAAATTAAATACACACACAATAAGTCCATTCACCCACCTAATGTACACTTAACATTGTTTCCTCCTGAACTGCTTTATTTTCCTTAAGTGTCTCGGAAGATTGTCACAGAAAAGGATCTAGACACATTTGCTGTGCAAATCATAATTTGAGGTTAGCATCAGCTGTTTTAATATGGACGACCAATCTCTGCAGTGATTTGATCTGACCTCAGCCTTGTTGGTAATGTGACAGGAGTTTTTTACAGCAAGGATATTCACTTGCTGGTGAAGAAAATGCGCAATACATTGTGGCAAACTGTGGAAAAAATTGGCCAAAAGTCTAAAATTTGTAGTTGAAACAAATTCTTGGGGGTGGGGAGGAGTGTGGGTTTGTGGCTGCATGGTGTAAAGGGACTTGAAGTCCAGAAATAAATTTTAAATGATGCACTGAAATTTGAATGCTACTTAAAAGGTTTTTGTGGAAAATTTGCCTGTACTTGGACTGAAATGATGGATTATCTGAGGCATTGAAGCTCCCCCTCGAGGGTATGGATAGCAGTCCATGAGCCCAGAGAATGGGGATCTGCATCACCACAGTGCACACTGTCTGGGCACACTGACACAGGAGCTGTGGAAGAGGAGTTTACATAGGGGAGCTGCTATTCAGCTTCTGTGGAAGTGATCTTCACAGTAGTCTTGTCCTCTGGCCCTGTCACTGAGAGTTCACTAAGTTTTCTCAGCTTATAGTTCAGCAAACACTGAGGAGAAATAACACAGTTTTTAGAAAGGTAAGAGTAGTTCACTGTATAGGCCTGCATGCATCAAATAAATTGGATCTTTGGGTATCCATTTAGTTGATGACGGAACAAAGAAAATGTCAAAAAAGCAAAGAAGCCAAACAACAAAAAAACCAGCCAACAAAAAAACCTCACTTAAACAACCAGAAAGTGAGGAGGACTGTGTAATGGAGACAGAGAACTTTGTCTCCTTACTATTAACTATTACAACAACAATAACAAAACTTTTTAATTTTTTTCCTAGTTACGGGGTTTAAAGTGACTCACATTAAAATTTTCCTCCCGAAATGCAAAGTTATGTCTGATTTGAAAATTATTTGGTCAAGTTAGCATTAAATCTCTTCTTTCCTTTGCTGTCACAGCTATGTATGTTGAGTATGAAATTACAGCTTGCTTTTTGTCATGGCAAGCATGAGTTCCTGAAGTACTTTGGGGCCTTTGAGTGCATCTCTGACTAAGGTCATTCATAGGAAGGTTGATCTCAGGTATTTTGTTTTTAGCTACTAAATTGCTTTTTCAAAGTTGCTGAATACATATTTAATGCCAGGTTACATTTTAAGTTCCTTGCCATTGTAGTAGAAAAGCTGTGTTGTTTTTAGTGAGAGGAAGGGTAGCTACCCAATTGAACTGCATTATTGCTACATTTCAGAAACCAAAATCGTGCATGTCTGTAAGTCCTTCAAAAAAATAAAATGTGAAAATAAATTACTTGAAATTGTGCAAGGTCGACCGCAGGGTTTTTAGGACTAGGTGCTGTTTAAAATGGAAATGTTTTTTGTTTTGTTTATGATTCTGAACTTCAGTGTTGAGATCCAGGTTCCCTAGGTCTTTTATAAAGCCAAAACAGCATAGGGAGTCAAGATACATGCTGCCACAGATTTCTCACTGATGAGAACAACCATGACCTGGTGAAATTGGTCTTTAAGGAAGTTACTTAGTTTCTCCAGCAGGCCTTCTGTGAGCAGAGATTTTCGGAGCTGTAATTGTGGTTCCAAGATGGACTTCTGTCTAGTGGGACTAGAACAGCTTCCTTTCACTGCATATTACTCTTGCAATCACCGTGCAGCAGCTAGAGAGCTTTTCTGAAGCAGGTTTCGTTCTTATGAACTTGCTCACACCTTCTCCTCCGGTCTCAGTTTATAAACCATGTTTATGAATTGTTTTTGGCTTGGTATTTGTTCCCAATACTGCGCTCATTGTATTGTTTTGGAAGACTGTACATACTAGTGAGAATGTTACAATCCATCTCTTTTCAAATGGAGTAAAACAGAAACAGTAAATATTCCTCTTTTAAAATGTTCTCTTTTTTTCTTTTTTTTTTTTAATATAAGATTCATTTTTTCAGTGTTTTACTCTCCCTCAAAGGAATACAAATGAACAGTGTGTACATAATAGCTTAAACATAGGGGTGGAAAGCCTGTAAGGCTTGGCCTATGTTTTCAGAGGTGTTTTTTTGGCTTGGCCAAATTTTCCTTTCTGAAAATGTGTAGTTCTTTTCTGAATCTGTGCCCTGTGCATGGCCATGTTATATTAATAGCTGCAGAATTAACTGGTGTTCTTTGTAAGGGTAATTTTTAATGGAACTGGAATTATGAAAATTATTTTTGTTCTATTTTATAAAAATACCTAAGGCAACTTGTGTGTTTTGTCGTTCATTAGATTTTATACATTTTCTCCTACCAGTGTATTATGGGTAATTTTTGAACTGAGCAAAATGCCAAATAATGCCAAATCCATGTAAAAATTTTGATTCAGGGAGTTTTAATTTTATTGCGACAGTGAGTTTCTAACACCCCATTTAGTGTTACCCAGTTTGTTGATAGCTCTCAACAGAGCTATCTGAAGGATCTGCCTTTTTTTATTATCAACTTAATACTAGAATTTTAATTGAGTTGGTTCAGTTAATGAAGAACTGACCTTTCACCTCTACTTGTCAATTTGTGCCAGAATTTTCAGCAAAATGTTGAAGACTTTTGTTTTCTATGTTGTGATATATCCAATACTGTGATGAATAAACATTGAAAGGTGGTCTCTCATTTATGGTTCAAAACGGAAATGTTTGTGATTTACTTCTTGGGACAGATATACCTGCATTGAAATGCTAGTTACCTCTCCCTAGAAACTTGCACTTGTGTGTATTCTTTCATTTCTCTTTGGATGTCAGGGGCTTCTTGGCTTGTACTTGGATCATCCAACTGATGATCTGATCAGGTGTTTCCATGTCTGTAATTCTTAACAGTTTAATTCACTGACATATGTTTTGGTTAGACAACAGTACTCACGAATAGAAAAAGAAGAACACATTAAAAACAGGAGTTCAGCAAAATTAAATTTCTTAAAATTTTAGGATTTTAATGAACTTATGTCTTGTCTGTCAGGAGTGAATTGTTCATTGATTTGCTGGGACTTTTCGAGGTTATTTAGTTATTTTTGAGTAAGTCTCATACAAATTAAAAAAGAATTATTAGAAGAAAGAAGTTAGGCAGTAGGCACTGATGGATTTACAAGCACGTTGTGGAGAATAGCTGAGAAAAAACCTGTAATATCATGTTAAGAAAAGACCAGGAAGTTAGAAACATATGACTCTGTGCTTGTTTTCATGTATTTTGGCTTTTACTTGGAATGAGTATACCCAAGATTTTCCAATATTTCTGTCACAGAGGCTTCACAGTCAATCATGAAGGAACTGAGAGGGACTAAATTAGTTTTGGAAAATACAGATATTCTCATCATGCCTTTATAAAGTATCCAAAATACCTTTTATATTAATTGGAAGAAGAAAAAGCAAGGTAGACTCTGTAATTCTCATCAAGGAATCATAAAATAGTTTGGTTGGAAGGAACCTTTTAAAGGTAATGTAATCTATCCCCCTGCCATGGGGAGAGAAACCTTTCACTAGACCAGTTTGCTCAGAACTCCATCCAGCCTGGCCTTAAACTTCCAGGAATGGGGCATCCACAACTTCTCTGGGCAACCTGTGCCAGGGCCTTCTCACCTTCATTGTAAAGAGTTTCTTCTGTATATCCAAATTAAATCCACCTTCTTTCAGTTTAAAGCCACTCCCTCTGCTCTTGTCACTACATGCCCTTGTAAGAGGCATATAGTGTCCCTTTAGGTACTGGAAGGCTGATATAAGGTTTCTGTGGAGCCTTCTCTTGGCTAAAGAACCCAATTCCCTCAGCCTTTCCTCACGAGAGATGTGCTCCATCCCTCTAATCACCTTTGTGGTCTTCCTCTGGATCCGCTCCAACAGCTCGATGTCCTTGCTGTGCTGGGGCCCCAGAGCTGGACGCAGCTCTGCAGGGGGGTCTCACCAGAGCAGAGGGGCAGAATCCCTCCCTGCCCTGCTGCCCACCCTGCTCTTGGTGCAGCCCAGGAGACAAGTGGCCTCCTGGGCTGCAAGTGCACATTGCTGGTCGTGTCCAGCCCCTCACCCACCAGCACCCCGAGTCCTTCTTGGCAGGGCTGCTCTTGATCTGATCCTCCCCCAGCCTGGGCTGATCCTGGGGTTGCCCCAGCCCATGTGCAGCACCAGCACTTGGTCTTGGTAAACCTCCTGAACCACTTCTGGAACTTATCCAGGTCCCTCTGGTTCCTGTCCTTTAGGTGTGATGAGGTGTCATGAGGATGACAAATAAAGATGAGTGCACTCTGTAAGGAAGGACCAAGCTGAACTTACTCTCTGCAACTAAATTAATGAGTATAAAAGAGTGCTGTTACAGAGTAAGCATGAACAGGGCATTCTCTGGAGCTAGTAAAAAGAAAAATTGGGAATTAGCTGTTTTGCATTATACTTTTATCTTCAGCTGTTCTGTGTTATAGAAGTTCTCCTTTCTTAGTTAAAACTAAGAGCAATCATTAAATAAATATGTCTCATAAAAATGGAAACAAACAGAGCAGTCTGCCATATTTCCTGCCGCTAATGGTTGCCTGTTCTAGAGGCTTTTGTGAATATACAAGAGATTCTGGATAATTACACACGAGTGATCCCTTTTATGATATTGCTTTGTTTATGTTTGGAGGGTTTTTAGATGGTTCTTAAAATTTTTGATGGTTAGAGCCTTAAAATACTGGAACTTAATGTATTTTTAGAAATTTTATTGTTATGCTATGCAGTTAATAATGTTCTCAACATTCATGAAAATATTAATCCAATTTTAAATGACACATAGGCTCATATCCTGTGGACAGAATGGGAAATGCAGATTTGAGTGTCAGTTTTGAGTTGGTGAGCATCAAAGTTGCATACAACAAACATGGATGTTTTATTTGATTTGTGAGTCAAGGAATAATAAGTTTCTTAGTTTTCTGAATTGGAAAAGCTAATTTAAAAGTGTTTCCAGATACAAGAGGAAGACATAGAAGATACTGTTTCTCAATTTGATGTTTAAAATTCTTTTAACATGTTTTTATTTTTAATGTGTGAAGTTAAATAAACAGGTTAGCATACCTTAGTGAATGTAAGTGTAAACTGACAGTTTTCCCATTGTTTATTTAAGCAATAAAGGATCAGAAGCATTTGTGCCACCGTAACTCCTGGGTGTTTCTCAGTCCACCGTGTTGTACAAGGAAGTTTAAATATGTAACGATGGCAGTGACTATACGGTTGTGTTTTGCTCACCTATTTCACCTCCCTTGATACATGGTGCATATGTTCACTTTTAGATTAGATCACAGGAGAATGAAACAGGAATCTGAAGGGCACTTATTCTAGTGTACTGTTTTTCAGTACACTAGCAAAAATTAGAAAACTATTCTGACAGCAGATCGAACACGTTAAATGCCAAGACCCCACCCCCATATATGTACAAAAGAGTCAGATGTGCCATTTTGTCAAAGGCAAGGGTATTAAAACCCAGAAAAGTGAGATGACTCTCCTTTTGTAAATACTTGGTATAATTTAATTGGTGTTTTAAAACAATTTTATTTTAATTCAGCCAGTGCAATCTCAGTGAACTGTTATTTGAGACTTGTATGCAAAAGCCATGTGCACATGTATTGTGTGAAGTAAAACATAAAAATGAGATGTGTTAGAGACTGCATAAGGAAGGTGAAAATATTAAAATCTGTGAAACAGGTTGTAAAAAAGACTGACAAAACCCCAGTCATACAAACGTAAGGGCTGACTTTTGGATGGCATGGGTGAAGTATAGCTCAGGACCAAAAGCGTTGTTTGCCTGTGCTTAAGTGCAGTTCCCAAGTGAAGCCAGAAAGACACAGCTTCTTAGAATCCTTGTTCACTCAGCACTGTATGACTAGCCTTGAGCGCAGACAAACCCCTAGGAAGGAGGTTTGGGAATAGGAAGGTATAAGGAAGATACAATTCAATGCCTACTCTGTTTGTACAGTTTTCCTAAGGCTTTGAGTGTTGCCAGAGCCAGGATACTGGCAAGACAGAAAGCTATTTTATGGTATTTCTTGACCTACTACCAACAGTTTCACCAACTCTGCACAAAATGCTACACCAACAGACAGACTCAAATCCACCCTTAGAATTTATACAGTCTGCTCAGGGAATTTTAATACGCAGCTCTTGGCCCCTCCTCACTCAACTGCTGCATGAGTTGGTGAACTCATCCAGTGGGGGCAGTTGGATGTTTGTAGTGGCCTAGGGTCCCATCTGTGTCACCAAACTGTTAAGGAAACCTCCCTGTCTGACATCCAGGAGCTACTCTGGCATCCACACTCTCACCACCAGAGACTATCACTACTGGGACTGAAGCCCCTTCACAGGGGGTGACTCCCACTTCTGAATTTGCATTCAGGTAACTATACAAAAAGTGAGAGGAGTTTTTCTCTTTACAACCTGAAGAGCTGTTGTCTGTTAAACATTTACTAACTTCCTTACCAGCTTCTTTCGAGTAGGAATTGAATTTGTTAGGGTGTATACTATCCTTCTGAGGTCACAGAATTCTCTTTCTGCTACAATATTCTCTTTTTGAGAAACATTGCCTTTTCCTTGAATGCCCTTTTGATGGAATAAATGTCTGCATGCCAGCACATCTCAAAGAACTGCAGCTGCACTGTATTCTGTATCTTTAGAAGAAAAGGAATTACATTAATGGAGGGTGTGACTGTCATAAAATAACATTTTTTTGCTTGTTTTTACTATCATTGCTTGTAAGCTTAGTTTAAAACAAATAAGTAAAATAATTGTTGTTTAGGGAGACAGTGTTCCATCTCTTCATTCTCTCTCTAACATTACCAACTTTAATTTATATGTGATGCCCCATACCTGGACATGTTCAAGGATGGGATTCTGAGCAACCTGGTCTAGTTGGCAGATGGCAGATGTGTTGGAACCGTATCTTCAAGGTTCCCTTCCAACCCAAATTATCCATGATTCTATGAAGGTAGTACATTGGAATTATGATATTCTCTTCTTAGGTGAAGAGTTTTGATTTGATTTTGTGGCCAATATACTTGTCATCTTTCAAATAAAATTCATTACCTACTGTTTTTATGTATATGGAAGCTTTGTCAGATGGTTAAGAACACCTCAGAAAATGTTAGAAAAGGACATATGCTAAGAATAATTCAAGCATAATGTAAAGAGCTTTTCTCTTCTTATTTTTAAAAAAATATTCTTTTATCTTTATAAAAGCAAATCTTCAAGGTCACATTTTTCTAGGAGACAGAAATTTAAGATAACATGAAGAAAATATTTAGTGCACCTCTATATCTGTTCTTCAGTCTCCTTTTTTAAGTTAGAAAGAGCCTAAATCATTTGTGATTTGTCATTCCACAGGGGCAAATGGGCCCCATGACCATTTGATGCAAAAAGTATTAAAATAATGTTGGATTTACAATAAAGGATGTCTCTATGAGATAAGAATACTATTTTAATGACATATATGGGTAATGTGTCTATTAAAAGGCTTATGAATTGCTAGAGGACATACTGAGAAACACATTTTTTCCTTCTTATCTAGACAGTTTTGAAAGAGGGAGATTAAGAGCTGAACAGAGATATTTGAGTTAAAATTATGAACATACTTCACCTGCTATTTATTATTGAGGAAGTTAAAGTAGAAAGACTCAGTGTCATAGAGCATAGGTTTTAGCATGCTTTTAATACAAATGCAGCATTTGAAACTTTTTTGTTGTCATCCCTCCTTCTAAAGGGAAAACAATTTTAGTAACATTGGGACTAAGATAAATAACTAGTTGCTTTAGACTATTTCTTACCTTTGTGATAGTATCACTGCAATATTTTACCACAGTAAAATACAAAATAATCAGAGGGGAATGTCAGTGTAAGAGGGATGGGGAGGCATGGAGCAGGGGATCTGGTTTTCCCTAGCAGTCGTGGAAGAGAGAGATCTGTGTTCCAGGGGGCACGTGTCCAAGAGAGAAATGGAAAATGTTAAGTCTCCTGGAGGCCAAAGTAGTTCAAAGTTACTTAATCACTTTCTGAGACTCACTCTTACGGTTTTTGGGATCTTACGGCTTTTTTGGTATGTTTGGAAAAGAGGAGTCGTCATTCCTCCTCTAACCTGTACAAATAATCATCAGGAACTTTGATCACTGCAAAGATCATAGTGTGTTCCTTCAGATGAAAGACATCTGATGGTGATTAAAGTATGTATCTTGTTTATACTTTTCCTATTAATTTTTTTTCTGTATTTTTCCCTGGTCCTTCATGAGTCTTTGTGGCATTTTTCCTCAATCACTATATATGGAATTTACCCTTGCCTCCCATCAAAGCTTTATACAAAAGCAGGTCTAAAGACATTTCCCCAGAGTGCTCTGGGATGGGTGCAGATGAATGGGCTTTTACTCAGTTCTTCATTTTTTTCCCCTCAGCCTAGCTTTTGATACATCCTCCTTCCCACTTTTGCTAAGCAATGGCACACTGGTTAGTGTAACATTTCACTGTTATAGCCAGTAGATAATCCGTACTTTTCAGAGGAGTATCTGCAGACAACTCTTGGAAAAATTGTTGAAATGGTACAAACTGCCTCATAAATTTGTTAGAGAAGAGTGCAATAACAGCTATGTGTTGTGCTTTCAGCAAGTGTTGTACTGCTTGATTTTGTGTAATAGAGCACTGAGCAAAATCAAGTGAATGTGTGGAATATAAGTTTTGAACTTCTTTAATACTTAATGCAGAGATCGGAACTTGAAATAACATTTTTGCTAACAACGGCTACTTATTTTGATGTTTAGGGCTTATTTTACTGTTTTCAAAGTTACTGTTGCTATGAAATACTAAGTATTCTTAAAGAGAAAGGGAGAAGTTATAATGCATTTAAATCATAGGGTGTTCAGAAATGTTCAATGCATGTAATCACTTAACAAAGCGACAGATGGAATTCTGATATTTTAGTGCTGTCTAGATATATGTCTAATCCACAATTCACATGGTTTCTGTGCTTTAGAGATCTGAAGCAACAACGTATCTCATTCTAACGATGTGGGCTGAAAGGATAGTGTGTCAGTCTACATCTTTTGGTAGTTAGATTAAAGTGAGTGTTTCAGTGGTAGATGTGCTTTCGCTATGTCACTGGCTATCCTGTAATGCAAAATGTTTTCATAAACTTAAAAGAGAGGTATTTAGAGTATCCAGTTTTCAAATCATTTATGCACATTAAAAATAACTTGCTATTCCTGTGCAATGGTTTTCTTGTTGGACAGTGTAAGGGGATTGCCAGAACAGATGCAACAGATTATTAAAGAAGAGTGCAAGTATAATAATTACAGCATGGAACAGACTGCTGGCAAATACAAGAACATAGCATTCTCTTTAATCATAATGCTTCCCCTGGTGTGGGTGGCCACAGGCTGCAAACATTTCAGTCAATGTTGTTAAAATGTTTTGTTGGTTTTTGCAGCAAGAAATAATGTCTGCACTTACATTAAGTGCTGTGTAATGTTTAATTTAAAAGCTTTTCATCTTGGTTTCATTCTCCCTTTTTTTTTTTTTTTTTTGGGTTCAATGCTCAGTGTGGTTTTACTGTTTCTGTAAAGGGCTTTATTGTATGTCTAGCCATTAGAATAGCACTTTTTCTTCAATCAAAATGAAGGGAAACTTTTGGGAGTTATTTAACCTTGCAGCCAGTTTACTGCTGTGGAAGCTGATTTCACCTCCCTAGTGTTTGACATAAACTCATCTGGAATCTTCAGTTCTGTGAAATAGATTTAAGTGGGTAAACTTGGTGTCATACAAATAGTTACATAGCATTTACAGGCCTTTTTGGAGTATGTAAATCAACTGCACTTGAGGACAGATAATTTAATTCTATTTTATAAGTGCATGGGCAGGAAAGGATATATTTTGATAGATGAGTTCTTACATTGTATTTAGGCATATGTGGAATTAAGTATGTAAATGAGCTTTTCAGAAATGTCTCAACTTTTACTGGGTAAATAACAGATGGTTCAAAGTCAATTTTCTTTTGAATCAAAGCAGAGGACAAAAGACTGTTAAACCAGACATAAGCATGTGTTGAAGATCTGACACCATTAATTAAAGACCAGTGACTTAATGAACTCTCAGTGTGATAAGAGACCTTTCAACTTTTAAATTACTGGTTAAAATTCAGTTTTAAGAACCAAGTCTGCTTGCTTTGCAGTGTGTCTTAAGGGAGTAAAGAGTGATACAGGAACTTCTCTCTCTCTTTTGTGCAATTTCTTTGTGTCCCAGGTACCAGGCACTTTATCGTGTTGAAGTGTGTGCAACTATGCTGGGTACACAGCTTGAGAAACCTACCTCTCACAGCAGTGCTTGCTTAAAATTTTATATATCTGCCTCTTAAATTTGCTAGTATCAGTTGTCTCTAGTAGACAAAAACCCCCAAGATTCTTAGATATGGTTAGAGCTCACACTTCTGAGTGAGGAGGAATATTGCAGTGAAAATGGGAACTAACCAGTGAATCAAAGTAATTGATAAAGTGACAGTATATATTCAAGATTTCTAATAAACTATGTTCTAAAACAATTATATTCAAAAGGATGGGAGAGTCATAAAAGATGTTAAAGTTATTCATACAAGAGACTAGAACTGGATCTTTTTAATGAAGCAAGAGAACATTTAAGAATAAGGGGGCTTTTCATACAGAGCACATAAATGATTTCTGAAGGTTGTCTTAAAGTTTAACTGAGTTCACTGGCAGTATTTTCTTGTTGCTGTTCTTTCAGTTTTTGGAAGGTCAGCTGGAGGGAGTTCTTGGTGATTTCTAACCTATTATTAATTCTAAAGATTATGCATCTAAATTGTTAGTTAGCCTTCTCACTAGATCCTTTGAGAATCAGCTTTCTGAACTGATTTGGACCTTCTCTAGTCACCTATAGATAATTACATTGGTAGGATGTAAGAGAACTTGCAATGTTTGCAAATTACCATAGTATTACCATAGTCTTCTGGTTAAAAATAGTATGATATTATGAATGAGCTGGGAGAAAAGAGACCTCTCTTCTTCAAATAGATAATTCTATAACAATGCCAAGCTAGCATGAATATGAAAAATTCTTGGTTTCTGGGCCAAAATAAACAAAAGCTAAGTATCTCAAAGAAAAAAAATGAGAAACTAAGGATTCTGCTTTCCTGCAAAGCTGTTTGAGCTTAAACAGCAAGTGTCAAAAGTTGCTAGCCAGCTGACATTTCTCAGAGCACTTTAGTAGTGTCAGGTGGATCTAGTAAAGAGTAATGATTTGTTACTGACAAACAGAAAGAGGTCTCTGTTGGAAGAAATTTTACTGGCGTTGCATATTTTTGCTCAACCTAATAATTAGTGACCAGCAGTTGTTGCATCACCAGTATAGATGTATGTTGTGCTTTTTGTGCTGGAAGTTCAGTGGACATTTTTCTCCCCTTAAACTTTTAGCAGCTTGATAGTTAGGAAGTCCAGACCCAAGTGGTTAAAAGCAAATTTCTGGAATATCATTCGAAGGTATGTGATCTTTCAGTATTTGCAATGTATACCTACTGGAAGTATAAAAATCTGACATTGGGCACATACGTTCATTGAAAAAACCCGTAAATTTAGTTTATATTTTTTCTAGAAATTACTGACCTCACAGATTTAAACTTAAAAATGAAACCATTTGTGATCCATCCACTCTTTCTAAACTTAAATTTATTCATCCCTCTTTTCCACATAATTTTTGTGTGGATTTAAGGAATTATTCAGAGGGAAGCTTGTATTCTGGCTTTTGAAAATTGTGTAGGGAAGAAGGAAATTAGTTCTAAATCTCTGGCTAGTTAAACGAGAGGGCTTTAAAAAAAAAAAAAAAAAGATTTATGGTTGACCCTGGAAAAGCTATTGAATTTCCTTTTGTAAGTTAGTGTAAATGTGTGTTTTATTTCAACATCAAAAGTCTCCCATTTTTTAATATGAAGAGTAATAGCACTTTCTAGTTGGATGTTTCTTAAAGAGAAAGGAGAAAGAAAAAGGAAGGAGATTTGAAACTGCTTTTCCTGTCTGAGGCCAAGAGTAGACTCAAAGCTTGCCAACCCCACAGCTCTTTAGCTTCTTTCTTATGATTTCCGAGGCTTAGGCTTTGGAACTCATCCATTAAAGAGTTGTGTGGTCTTAGCCACAGTAGCAGTGCAACATGTTTTTACTGTACTGGTTTCACAGAAGGTATCTGAGCTTGAACTGGTGAAGGAACAACAATGCAGCCTCCTCCTCCCTTTCCCACGTTTCATTTGGAAATTAGGATCAGGTTTAGTTTCAATTTTATGGACATATATGACATTTTTCATTCCTTTAAAGAAACAAAAGTAGAATAGTCTTTTCACTAAGCTACATGTATCAGCAAGAGTAATCCAATTCATAGCATACATCCATTTCTAATGAAAAAACATATTTGTCTCAACAAGTTTTTGAAATTTTTTTTCAGGTTATTTATTTTAGTAAGTTTCCATGGTCCTTTAGTGTATTTTTGCCATTATTAATTTTTTACTTAAAAATACAAACAAATTGTAATTATGGTTGTTGAAGCAAAGTTAAGGAAGTTGGTCTACTGTAAGAGCACAGTCACTGCAAACACTGACTGAAGGTGAGCCTGCTTCCGTGCTTCAGGGACAGGACAGGGTGAAGCACACTACTGCATCAGGTACAGTGTATAGAACTTCACAGAATCTCTCTTTTCCTGTCTGGGAATATGTGAAATGCAATGAAGTCTGTGCATTAATTTTGTGAAAGAATGATATTATTCCTGTTCTGGTTTGCTATTTTTTAACTTGAAAGTAATATTAATTCAGTCTAGTCCTTTATCTACAGATTTTCTGTAACTTGATTACATGCTTAAATGGCAAACTCCTTGTCTCTGTAGGAGTGTTTAGCAGAATAATTTTTTTATGAACAACTAGCCATTTGTGATTATCAATGGGCAGATGTCAGACTGTTGTTCCAAGTGAAGAAGGATTAAAATGAGAAGCTCCAATAAATCCTAAACATGTACTTGTGGCTAGCAGTTTTATTTAGTGTGCTGGTATATAATTCAGCTAGTGAAAACCGTCCCATAATGCATGTATCCATAAACTGTGCTGAAACAAGAAAACTTCCTGACAGTAAATGTCAGAAAGAAACGTAGGAAGCAAACCTCTCCTAACCCTGTACTTAGGCGCTTTGGCCCTGATCACTAAATTACCGAAGAATAGTCCAAACTTTCTTAATGTTAAGTTGAAACTGAAGTGATTTCTACTTGCAAAACCTCTCAGTGGCTACTGGAATGGACTCAGTTTGGTGAAGTGGGAGGTTGTGTTGACTAGCTAGTCATTGAAATGTATGTAGTAGTTCAACATTTTGTCTGTTTGAAATGTGTTTTAACCAGTTTTAATTTTAAAGGAGAAATTGGACATTTTGGTTAGGTTATTGATAGTAAGTATTTGAAGATATTTTTAAATGGCTTATGAAGTACTTTCTCACATATTGATAGTAATTAAGTTGTTGACAAATATACACCATGTAATTTTCCCTAATTTTAAAATTCCCCACTGAGAATTTTATAAGAGGTTGAGAAAACAAAATTGTTTAGAGTAGAATGATACTTTGAAAGCTAGAATATGTTTAAATCTGTATGATGTTTTACTACCTTACATTCTTTTACACTTTGATGTTGGTTTGTGGAAAACTGTCTTTGTCTTTTCATGGAACCAAGGAGCAAGTGAGCAAGAGGTCTTATAAGCAAAATTAAAAGTTATGAATGGATAAGTGTATGTAAATCATATGAATTGTATTATATCAGCATCCTACTCACAGAACTGATTTCATAAACAGTTGGTGTTGAAATGGTCTCTAAACAAACATGGTGCTCTGTCATTTACAGATTTAGCCACTACAATTCTTCAGAACTGGCTGTTTATTTCATAGTAAGAAGTTATAAAAATACCAGACCTGTTTGTGTTTTATTGTCAGTCATTTAAACTAGAGGACATGGGACACAACAAAACCCTTAAGCCTTCAGGCAGGATGTTTAAGAAAATATTACTAAAAATTACCTATATAAGTTTGGTTTGGACTCACCTGCTGAAAGCTATCAAACAAAAAAATTAATTTATATTTTAAAAGATCAGAGCATTGTGTACTTTGCTTGCTGAGGACTCTGCTTAAATTATTTAGAAAATAATGTGGGATTTTAGAATCCTATCTATTTAAGAAAGAAACAGTACCTATTATATAGTATTTTTTTAATAATGACTGAAAATCATATTATCTTCTACATCAATGTTGATTTACATTAATGTTGTAATTGATTATAATTTTATATTTTTAAAGCCGGGTTGGAAATAGAATTTGACTTCCTGTCTTCTAGATCTTTGTTGAAAGCAATGGGCCTTCTGGCCATACAGGGAACACCTAGGAACAACAGTGACATGCAAGAAACACTCATTCCAAAGTCTGATAAAATGAGAAGAAATAGCACTTACTTCTAATGCTTCCTCTGGATAAGACATAGTTTTTCATATTATACCTGCTTTTTCTTAGCAGAGCTGAGGAAATCTGGTTGCCGTTGAAGCAGATGGAAAGGTCAGAAATAAACCTGTTACTTGATCAGATTTCAGAAGTTTCCCCTATAGTATAGCTATTCATGCTATACTTCTGCAAATTCACACAGATCATAATTTTCAGCAAAATGTCATTAATAGTCTCTTCTTAAAAAACAATAGCACTCTGTTTTCAGGGAGAATATGGTAAAGAGAAATATTCTTTAGAATAAATGATAGATCCTTCAGTTCCATCCTGCTCTACCTGTTGCTTTGACAGACTCATCCAAGATGGCAAAAAACAGCCCAGTAGCATCACTGGGAAGTCTTAATCATTATCAAGTTGGAATGGCTCATCCCAGTGAAACCATCCATCTCCTCTGTACAAAATATATTGGAGGTGTTGATTTTCACATCTGTTTCTGAGGACTTTCAGAATCATAAATAGTTTGGAGTGTGTTGAGAACTTTCCAGAAATAAATTGGTTTATCTGTCTCCCCTGGAATGTCTTTGAAACTGTGTCGTAAATTCCAGGACAGTTTCTACACAAATACAGTTATTAGCATAAAATTTCTCGTGTCATCCTGTAATAAAAATGAAGTTCTGTTTCTGTGTTGATGTCTAATTTCAGGAGTAATTGTGTCTTTGATTCAAGAGTCTATATTTTTCCCCATCAACATGGGGAAAGAAAAGTGGCTGTTGCAGAAAGAAGGGGTAAAAGGCTTCAAAGCTTTTGGATCCCTGCTTAGTAAAGATGGTATCAGAAGACTAAAGCACTTCCTTCCTCTTTCTGGAATTGTGGAGACTAGCTGAGTTGGTATCTGCCTGGTGCTGACCTATTTAAATCAGTGGAGGGGCAAGTTCTCCTCCAGGAGAATATTTTCCAGGCTTTCATAGATGCATGTGCTCCATGAGATGTTGTCTCTGAGGAGCAAACTTCATGGAGTAGCTCAGGAAATCCCTTGTAGCACATGGAAATGAGTTGGCTTAGCTTATTCGAAAAAGCTTTAGTTGCTTAGTCCTCTTTAGAACCATAGCGTCATTTCGGTTGGAAAAGACCTATGAGCTCATCAAGTCTGACCACAAACCCATGTTACCACCTAACCATGACCTTAGGTGGCACATCCATACACCTTTTGAACGCTTGCAGGAGTGGTGATGCTGCCTCCAATAGGGCAGCCTATTCCAATGCCTGGCCATCTGTTCAGTGAAGAAATTTTTCCTAAACCTTCCTTGGTGCAAGTTGAGGCCGTTTTCTCTTGTCCTGTCACTTGTTACCCAGGAAAATGGACCAACTCCCACCTGGCTACAGCCTCCTTTCAGGTGGTTATAGAGAGCTGTAGGTCACCCTGAGCCTCCTTTTCTCCGGGCTGAACGACCCCAGCTCCTGCAGCTGCTCCTCATAGGGCCTGTGCTCCAGACCCTTCACCTTCTGTTGCCCTTCTCTGGACACTCTGCAGCCCCACAATGTCTTCTTGTCGTGAGGGGCCCAGAACTGGGCTTGAGGTGCAGTCCCACTGGTGCCAAGTACAGGGGACAATCACTGCCCCGGCCCTGCTGCCACACTGTGTGCGACACCAGCCAGGATGGCACTGGCCTTCTTGGCCACCTGGGCACCCACTGGCTCATGTGCTGGCTGTTGCCCCAGGTCCTTTTCCACTGGGGAGCTTTCCAGCCTCTCTTCCTCAGTCCTGTAGCACTGCATGGGGCTGTTGTGACAGAAGGGTGGGACCCAGCACCTCATCTTGTTGAACCTCATACAGTAGGCCTTAGGCTGTCGATCCATCCTGTCCAGATCTCTCTGCAGAGCCTTCCTAACCCTCCAGCAGATAAACACTCCCACCCAACTTAGTGTTATCTGCAAACTGACTGAGGGGGCACTGTGGAGAAACAGACCTAAGCATGTTCTGTCTCAAACATTCTGAGTGTTGCTACAGAAAGGTGTGATCAGAGAAGAGGGTGCTGTGGAGGTGGGGCAGCGCTGTTCTGAGCCAAGTTCATGCTCTGCCTTGAGACTTGGGCTTAGTCTCCCGCCTGCTCTGTCCTCCAACTCACTTCCTGGAGAAGGGATGGCTATGCACATGCAAAAAGTCTAATTTACATAAAAGGCATGCACCAGGTGAACTATAAAAGGGAGTGGATCAGGCCCGCCTCTTCTTTCCTTCTCTTTTTTATCCTCTCTTCTTCTCCTCCTCTCTTTCTCCTTTTTGTCTTGCAACCCCTCCAGACCATCCGCGGGGCAGGACCAATGTGAGATCAAGGACTGGTGATATTCTTTGTCTTCATCCCTTGCTTTGCCTAAGCAAAACACAGCTATCATGTTCTATCCCATACTCCCTACTGAACTTTGTTGTGGGAATGGGGAGACTCTGAAGGTGTGTTGTGGGTTGTTAGCACCTTTGAATAGTGGTCTTGTGGCTTGTGAGCCAGAATCTTTGAATAGTGGTGTGTAAGGGCTTGCTAGCCATTGTCTTTTGTAGAAGTGTATTTTAGTATTTTAGGGCTTGCTAGCCAACACCTTTTCAGTCTAAGCAGTGGGCTGGTTGCTGAAGTTAAGACAACTGTGCAATAAAAGCACAGAGTTCCCTGACACATGGTCTGTTGTCTTTGCTCAGCCTGGAGAAAACGTATAATGAACATCACACCCCCAGCAATGGGTCATGGCATGCACTCAATTCCCTTGTCCAGATCATCAGTCATGATATTAAACAGGACTGACCCCAACACTGAGCCCTGGGGAACACCACTAGTGACTCCCCACTAGCTTGGTGTAATTCTATTCACCACCATGCTGTGGGCCACACCCTCCAGTCAGTTTTTAACCCAGCAAAGCATATACTCATTCAGGCCATGAGTAGCCAGTTTCTCTGGGGAGTGCTGTGGGAAACAGCATCAAGGGCTTTTACTTAAGTAAAGCTATGAAGATGGTGAAGGGTCTAGAGAGGAAGCCATGCAAGGAATGGCTGAAGTGACTTTGTTCTACCTGGAGAAGAGGAGACTTGAGCAGGGACTTCATTGCGGGCTTCAACATCTTCATGAGGGGCAGGGGAGGTGCAGGCCCTGAGCTCTGCTCTGGGGGGACCAGGGACAGGACCCAGGGAAGGGCTGGAGCTGTGCCAGGGCAGGGTCAGGTTGGATCTCAGCAAAAGGTTCTTCCCCCAGAGGGTGGTTGGCACTGACCAGGCTCCCCAGGGCAGTGGGCACAGCCCCAAGGCTGCCAGAGCTCAGGGAGGGTCTGGATGATCCTCTGGGGCACAGGGGGGGACTGCTGGGGATGGGCCTGTGCAGGACCAGGATTTGAACTTTGATGATCCTAGTGGGTCCCATCCAACTCAGGATTCTATGCATCTGTTGAAGTCCAGGTAGACAAAATCTCCAGCCTTTTCCTCATCCACTAAGCAGGTCACCTTGTCAGAGAAGGAGGCCAGGTTAGTCAGGCAGGATAGCTGTAATGCAGGATAGCTTTGTTGACAGGTACAGGTGGATGATAACCAGGGAAACAAATGACTTGTTTTCTCCATTTGTGTTCTCAGAAGTGTTTACTTTCAACTCTGTTCTCATTCCCTCCACTTTCCCTGAATGTATTAACTTGGGCCACCCTTGTAGCCAATCTGTAGATCAGAGGAGTAAATGTTAAATTGGGCCTCCATTACAAAATCTTGTAGATATGAAGTAGTGTGTTTACACTGATAAAAAAAATGAGTTTATGTCTTCATGCTAATGCTCCTAGGATTATCTGCCTGTTAAAGATATCAGAAATCTCTGTGCAGCAGTGGATTTTGAATTATCTGGATCCTTGCTCAGTTAAATTGCATCAATGAAATAAAGCCACTAGCAAGGCTGTTCAAGAAAGTTGGTCATTGTGGAGCCTTTACGCAAATTCATTAATTTAATTTCAGGTTGAATGGGATTTTGTCATAGAACTTTAATCCTAGCCATGGGGATGGATTTATTCTCTTACAAGTAGAATCAAGGTGGTTTCCTTCTTACTTATTCAGTGATAAGGGAAATCAAGAATGAAATTCCTTCTGATATGACAGTATTGCTGACTGCTGTTCATCTTTCAGAATCAGATATGTGATTCTGGAAAAGCAAAAATAACAGACACTTTGTTATTTTTCATTTTGAATGCAGCAATTCTACTGCAGACTCATCCATTTTTCTCACTTGTAATGTATAGTATTAGTGGATTAGACAGTAAGTGTTAATTGATCTACTGCCAGAAAAAAATGATGATTATGTAGATCTCCAATTGCTTATTTTGCTGGAGTAGTGTAGGACTCATTACTGATATAATCAATACAGGAGTGCATTTAGTGTTGTATGTACTAAATTGAATTCAGTATTGTATGTACTTGAATATCTTGTAGGTACTGGGCTTGAAATGATCCCTTAAGAGTCATTAGTGTCAAATTACTGATCTCTCTGACCTCAGAAATCCATAGTGTGGCTATGTAAAATGTTTTTGTTTTTTTTTCTTTTCCAAAATGCTTTGGGTGATTCATAATATAATAATGGAACCTATCACTAGTTTTGAATATGTTGAGAAAATCTCATGAAATCTTTCAGATTTCTCTATAGTATTTTCTTGAAGTTGATTTCAAAAGTGAAGGAAGAAACATGTATGTCAGAGAATATTGTTTTACACTAGGTCTTGGAGGTAGTTCTAACCAATTTCTACAGTATGATGTGAAATAACTACTGATACCCTTTAGGTCTGAGAATTACTGGAATTTAAACTTCATGAACTTTGAATCAAAGTCAAACCCAACAGTTATCACTGGTATTTAGTTAAGAATTAGCTACTTCTGGTTTGTACTGCATTTTTGATAATCAAGTTAATGATATGTAGGATGAAAGAGGATGGATAAATAAAAGAAAATAACTACCTGTTAATTTTTTTTATTCTCAGTCAGATTTTCTCATTAGAGATTGTCTCTTGGAACAATTTGCTTCTTATTTCTTTCCATGTTCTTATTCAAAAATTGTGTTTCTCGCAAGCATTGAGTTTGCCTTATCCAGCTGACTAGCTAAGTGGTTGGAAAAATAATATGAAAAAAATATTGTCTTTAGTTGGAGGTTATTAAGAATGAACTTTATTTCTGGCCATTATACTACCTCTTCCACATAATTTTATGAGGATTATGTGATGCAACAGCTGAAAGCTGCTTGGATTCAAGAAATAGTTGACCTTACACACATCCTAGGATCATGGAATAGCTTGGCTTGGAGGGGACCTTTAGCTATCATCTTGTACAGCCCCCTTGCCATTGCAAGGAACACTTTCCACCAGATCAGTTGCCCAATGGCCAATCCAGCCTGGCCTTAAACACTGTCAGGGGTGGGTCACCCACCAGAGCTCTGGGCATCCTTCCCATATGCCTGGCTTTCTGAGTGCAAGTGCACATTGCTGCTCATGTCCAGTTTGTTATCCATGATGTTGGTTTCCACTTGCATGTTGAGCCACTGACTGCAACTCTTTGGACACGGCCGTGTAGCTGATTACTTATCCTTGTAATAGCCCCTTTGTCAAGTGTAAGTGAAGTGTCCGTGTTTGTTATTCTTTTGGACAGCTCTCTGCTAATGGAATATAGAGTAGTAAAGGACTTATCACTTACAACCAGAATTATGTGCAGTAAATAAGCTACATTTTTTAGAGAGAAGGAGAACTTTCTGGGTATGTTTTGGAAAAGCAAGAAAGCTTTTAAACTACAAAAGATAAATGCTTTAACTTATTGTTGCCAAATTCCTTATCTTTTTTGTATGTAGGGTTGTCTCAGGCTTTGCACTGGCAACAGTGTCACTAAAATGAAATACATAAGACATGGAGCTGAATCCTAAATGTTTTCCACTTTAATACATATCTGTCTTATATACATACCTAATACCTCCTTTCATCTTGACTACAGTACCTCCTTGCCTGTGTTTCCCTTGCCCCCTTCTGGCTGTTCAGAGGTTTTGTAAGTTTCAAAAAAAAAAAAAAAAAAAAAAAAAAAAAAAAAAAAAAAAAAAAAAAAA
>VXAY01005945.1:62559-149696 GCA_013399855.1 Oxyruncus cristatus | reverse complement strand
TATCACTTTGCTCTCCATTGCTGGTAAAATCCTTGCAAGAATACTTTTGAACAGACCAATACCCACCATCGCAGAAGACCTTCTACCTGAAAGCCAGTGTGGTTTCAGAGCCAACAGGAGCAGCACAGACATGGTATTTGTTCTCAGACAGCTGCAAGAGAAGTGTAGGGAACAGAATAAAGGACTCTATGTAACTTTTGTTGATTTCACTAAAGCTTTTTATACTGAGAGCAGAAAAGGTCTGTGGCAGATTTTGGAACGATTAGGATGTCCCCCCAGGTTCCTCAAAATGATCATTTTGCTTCATGAGGATCAGCGAGGCCAAGTCAGATCTGGCGATGCACTTTCTGAGCCCTTTCTAATAACCAATGGTGTGAAACAAGGCTGCATTCTTGCACCAAGTTTATTCACCATCTTTTTCAGCATGATGCTCCAAAGGGCCACGGCAGACCTCGATGATCAGGACGGTATCTACATCCGATATCGTACTGATGGAAGCCTGTTCAACCTAAGGCGACTGAAGGCACTCACCAAGACCTTAAACCATCTTGTCTGGGAGCTGCTTTATGCTGATGACGCCGCCCTTGTTGCCCACACAGAAGCAGCCCTGCAGCGTTTAACATCCTGCTTTGCAGACGCTGCTGAGCTTTTTAAGTTTATAATTAAGTTATTATTAATTTAAGTTTTTAGCCTTTTAAATTTATAATTTTTTTCGTACTTCAGTAGAGATTTGTGGTTGAAATATAATTGCAAGGCAAAAATCATAAATGCTGAAATGGCTTGACCCATGCCAGCATGAAGGTGGAATTTAGCAAAAACATTTGCACTTACCACTGTAGCCTCTTTTACATTATGCAAATGGTCTTCAGGATTTATATTAGATGTGCTCTTAATGGCATTAAACTATTGATCTGCCTGTGAATAATGACTTTGGGTTTGAATGCATTAAAATTATTTTGAAGCAATATGTACTGGTTACCACATGGGGGCTTCCAATCCTTTGTACTCGGTTTTTAGTGGCTTTTTCTCTGTGCTTCACTTGACTTAATATTTACTATTTTTAAGTAGATCTCTTGCCAGGGCTATCAGTATTACAGATTTGATACAACAATAATGTATTTAGTGACTGACATCCTTTGTTCATCAAGTGTTTTCCTTCCTAAGAAAACAAGGCTCCCAGGTACTTGTGTTTGGGGCTGTTTGTGTGTCTGTGTGCGTGCTTAGGTTTCTGCAGGCACTAACAGAAGAGTCTGCTGTAGAAACTGCAGGGCTCTGTGTTCTGAGGGTGGAGGCACTTGGCAGCTCTGCAGTCCTTCCTGTTGCTGTGGTGTCATGTCTGCACACAGCTAAGTGTTTTCTGAAGAGCTGAGACCAACCACTTCCCCAAAGCAAGATGCACTTAACAAACCTGTACTGATGTCCTAGGCTGAGGCTGCATATTGTGATGGTCCAGGGAGACAAAATTTGTTCAAGCTTCTTGGCTTATTTAGGGTCATGGTATATAAAGTATTTTCTAAGAATAACATGAGACTATGTAACTCCTTTGCATCCTTTCCCTTTGGGAGATATTGGAAGTGGATGAGATGCTGTTTCTTTGCTGTTTCTTAGCTAATGCAGGAGTTTGTCCAGCACAGTATTTCCTAATAAAACTCTGCACTTCTATTAAATATTCCAAATTGTCTTAAAAAATCATCATGTTTTCCTCTTGCTTAGCCTACATTCCTGCTCCCTTGTTTGCTTTGAATTGTTTCTATGTAGTGTGCTTATTCTTCTACATTGCTGATATTGAAATATTAATATATTTTAAAAATACTTTGTTTCAGGTCCTCTTGGTATTTACATCAAATTGTATATGTTACCTAGCTTTTGCAGACAAATTGGTTTATGCTTTGTGTTTCTTTTTGTTATATTTCTCTGATATCCTTCCAGTTATTATCAAGTGGTGTGCAGACATTAAGATACTATTCCAGATTTAGTCACATGTGAGATTTTAGAAAACTGCTGATAAAAAACTTGTTCTTACTTGCTTGGAAACTGTTAGGTTTCTACAGCTGGCACAAAACTTCTTTTATTTTTGGGGTTAATGTTCTGTTAGAAGTGTGGATCTAAGCATTGTGACTTTTTCTGGAATAACTTCTACTATTTGCATACATTTATTGAGGTTAATTGTGCTAAATTATTTTATCACAGGGTTTACTTTGGTTTCTATTTCCCAGTATTTTCTTGCTATGTATGGCTATGTAGAAATCAATACAGCTGTCTTGAGTTTCTGTGTTCCATTTCTTCTGTTTGTATCAGTGATTATATTTGCCTGTAGTTTTGTAAAATTTATGTTACAGTAATTTGTTAGCTCTTCATATCTTCTAGATCATTATGAAAGGAATGAAACAATTCTGTAATAAAAAACTTCTCTTGCTAGCACCTTACTTTTAACATTTTTTCTCATTACTATTAGATGTCTTTCAAATAAGAGATTGAAAATTGCTGCCCACGTGTTTTTTTTCTGCTCAGTTTGGTCAAGGTTATTATGCACTATGGAAGGCCAGTTGCAGCATTCACCTTCCTGAACTCTAGAGTGGCCTGTGGGATGCAGTCCCACGAAACACTAAAGTATGCTTAACTTGATCATGGGCATAGTTGCTCTTAACCCAATAAAACTGTTCAGATGCCAAATTTGACTCATGAAGTTGTTGTTGTCTTTTTAATTTTATACTTATTTCCCCCTATTGGTAGGGTAAATGATGTGTGTCTGGATATATATTGTAGTTGTTTACTAAATCTAGTTTATTTGCAGGAGTTGTGCATAGGGTTGGGGTTTTTTTAATTAAAAATAAAATCTAAAAAGCCTGCAAAGTTAGTATTTCTGTTAGTGTCCACTCTGGTGTATTGTGCTCAGACACAGACTGGACCTACAGCATACAAAGAATATACCTTTTTACTTCATCTCAATTAACAGTGATGTGATGGGCAGACTAATTATCTGATCTGTCAAATTTTAACTTTTCAATGCTTAGGAATGCACTGCTGGAAACTGATGGAACTTCAGAAGTTGTGACCATAATACAAGTGTTTACACAGCTCTTCCTTGAGGCTCATCAGAATCAAAACAAGCAGGTAGTCAAGGTCTCTTTCGTAACTTCCTTTCAGTGAGAAGATACAAAATTTCACAAGAAAAACCCCCAATTTTACTCTTAAGAGGTGACTGAATGTAATGAGTTACATAATAGCAACTCTCCACAGCTGCATAGATATGCTGAAGTTCAGTTCAAACGTTTTCACCTGTGCTTAAAATTATACTGTGAAACCAGTATGTAAGAGCAATTTACCTAACTTTGCCCTGGAGTACTCCTGCAATGAGGCTCAGTTCCCCTGATGCTAAAGTTTCTGCCTCTAGAGTGAACATGATCATAAGCACCCATCTTTGATTAAAAAGGATGAAAAATGTTAGATGCATTTTTCCTTTGCAGTAGCAGGGTCTCTGATAATAACCAAAGCAGAGAAAACAACCACATCCCCAGTCCCCTAAATAACTGTGAGTAAGATACTGAATAGTCATATTTGTCTGTTCAGGAGGTAAAAGACGCAAAATACATATTGGTTTCAGTTTCTGCTCTTCAGTACTGGCATCCCAGAACTTTTCCTTGGTCTAAATCTTCAAATTTCCCAGTTTAGTATCTCTTCTTGTGCACAGATTTTTATACAGGTCTTACTGAACTAAGTTGAATTACTTTTTTATGTGTTAATTTAGACAAGCGCAAAATCAGTTTCTTGTTTTTAAATTTCAAAATACAGATATGAAAAAGTCTTGCCTTGTGTATAGGTTGCAAACTTGATTTCAGGTTCCCAAATCACACTGTCGTTTCACATCCTGACCATTTTGTTTGGTTTTTGAACTCCAATTCATATGATGCAAGTTTGGAAAGTGCTCTGTTATTTAGTAGCTTTTACTTTAGACTTAAGAAAATTTCCAGTTCCTTTGATTTTTGTACCTTTTTGGGGGAGATGGTAATTAAGGAAATGTTGGGACTTCTTGTAATTTGGGATGTACTGGCCTTTAATTAGCAGTGTGATTGAGTCTGTCTTCCAGTTTGAGGCAGCCGTCTTGCTCTTGTACAGAGATGCTGTACATTTTAATGTCATGCTACCCTGCCTGCATGGCAACACCACACTGTGTAGCCACAGGTGGGCATCACTGGGTGAGAATGAGGTGAAGATTCCACACCCATCAGCCACCCACCAGCTAATCCTGTTGCTCAGGTGATGCATTTTCTTCAGGGTGATGCTGGCATTACAGCATGGACTATTGCCCATTTTTCTAAAGTGGTTTTAAATATTGAGTTTCCTCTATTTAACTTGTATATGGTTTAATTCATGGCGTTCTAATTAAGGTGTTATTTTCAATATTGGAATTTAAAATCCCCTGTTTCACAGTATATAAGTCCATAACATTAAGTAACAGTTGGCATGCAAAAACTCAGCATGGATTGCTTCCTAAACTTTAAGTCAGTCAGATGTCTCTTTTTTTTTGGTCATACCATCACTACATATATTCCTAAGGCACCCATCTTTATGGTACCTGATTGCCCTTGACAGGACATAATGTGCTCCATTAGCATTTAGCGGAAGAATGGTAAAAACATTAATGACAGAAGATGAAGAATATTCTGCCTCGTCATCTGAGACCTTAGGAATTTGTAGTACAGTTGACTGAAAAAAGGCTAGGCAAACAGCCTGAGTCATGCCTGGTAGTACACAGGTTAGCAAGGTAGGAGGAGAATGATTCTGTATTGCAGTAAAGCAACTGTCAGAAATAGCTGTTTATAATAATTTGTAGACCATTTAGAGAGAATAAGTCTTGGCAGAAATAAGCTTAAGAGTGTGAAAAAGCAGTGCTACTGGGTTTAGGAATAGTCTTTTATCGTCCATGTTTTTGGAGACTGAAAAAAGTATAAATGGAACAGGGGGTTTAAACCTACTTAGGAAAAATCACCATTTCTATAAGCATGGAAGAAGAAATTTAAGAAGGGGTGTATTGAGATCACTGTTAGGATATGTTTCATGCTAGAAGATTTTCTTCAAGTTTTTGGTAGCAGTGAAAGCTGACCTGAGGAAATCTGGGTCATGTTGCTTGCAAATTTATGAAGTTAAAGCTCATGTTTTTATTTGATGGAAATTATAATTTCCTCATGAATTATTTTCCCTTGATCATTTCAGAATTATCATTAGTTTTCACACGGAAAATTTTGTTTCAAATATCTAGATAAATATTTTAAACCAATGTTCAACATTTATTTCCTGTCATACATCATAGCAATTATAACCAGCCACATCCAAACTTGTTCTTTCTCATTGTAGCTTTTTGTGATGGGTTATGTAAGGAAAGAACTACCTGAAATACTGTGTTTATATGACAACCTTTTTTGCTTTGCCTAGAGAATATGCTGAAAATTGGTTTTCACTTACTCAACAATACTGTTTTCATATGTAGTGCATGCTGTGGTTTGTCTTGGCTACTACTGTGTCAAGGGGCTGCTTCTTCTTGGGGTGCAAGCTAGTTGGCTACTTGCATGTTGTAGTATAGGGATTATTTTTTAATTAAACTAATTCCTCTTGATAAGTAGACTTTTAGAGTCTTATCATACCAATGATACATAGACTGTCTGAGAAGAGTGTATATATTTGTGTGCTGTAATTTCAATTAACAGTTGTTGATGGAACAAAAAAAAGAGTAGAGACAGAATGTGTCATTATGTTTGTAAGATGCATGCATGTATATCCCAAAGGAAATTAATTCCTAAATACGGTCTTCATTGCATTTAGAAATGTATCACATTTTATAGAGTTTATATTCCAAGCCTGTGTTTCAAGAGATGATCTATTAGCTAAATGCCCTCTTATCCTAAAGAAAGGAGACAGAAGACTTCTAAGGTCAATAGGATGGAGACTAAAATGACAGAACCATTGAGGTTGGAAGGGGCCTCTGGAGATCACCTTGTCCAGCTCCCCAGCTCAAAAGCAAGGCTACTCTGAACCAGTTGCCCAGGACTATGTCCAGATGGGACTATACAACTCTTCTGGGCAACCTGTGGTACTGCTTGGTTATCTCACAGTAAAAAAGAAAGTGAAAAAATAAGTTACAAAAGTGTTTTCTGATACACAGAAGGAATCTCCTGTATTCCAGTTTGTGCCTCTTGCATCTGATCCTTTCACTGAGCACCACTGTAAAGAGCCTGGCTCTGTCTTTTTTGCATCTCCCTTCAGGAGTTTATACACACTGATCCCCCCCTGAGCCTTTCTCTTCTCCAGGCTCTCTCAGCCTTTCCTCATAGGAGAAATCTCCAGTCCTTTAATCATCCCTGTAGCCCTTTGTTGAATTGGACGTTAACTAGACACAATATTTGAGGTCAGGCTGCTGGAATGAGTGCTCCCCAGTGCTGAGGGGAGGGGAGGATCACCTCCCTGGAATGCTGGCAGTCCTTTGCCTCATGCAGCTCAAGTTACCATTCGGTGCTTTGTCCAGGGCATGCTCTGTTGGCTCAGGTTCAACTGGGTGTCCACCGGGACCCCCAGGTCCTTCTCTACAGAGCTGCCATCCAACTGCTTGGCTGGTGCCTACAGGTATCCCCCCCCAACTGCAGGACTTTATACTTCCTCCTTGTTGAACTTTATTAGGCTTCAGTCAGTCCATTTCTCCAGCCTGTCAAGGTCACTCTGGATGGCAGCACAATGCTCTCACATATCAGCCACTTCTCCCACGTTTGTGTCATCACCACACTTGCTGAGAGAACTCACTGCCCGTCCATCCAGATCATTAATGAAGATGTTAAATAGGACTGGACCCAGAATTGAACTCTGCTGTACTCTTGGTTGTTGCTGATTTCCAAATAGATTTTGTGCCAGTGATCACCACCCTCTGGGCCTGACCACTCAGCTGGTTTTCTGTCTGCCTCAGAGGGAGTCCATGTTGCACTTGCACATACATGCTGCATGCTAGATGTGCCTTCAGTAGGTGTTTGCAGAACAAAAAGATTAAAGGTATGCTGCTGCTCATCTTAGTTACCCAGTTACTTAGCAACCAATATTGACCACCATAACTGGTCTACTCTGGCCTCCAATCGGGAGGCCTGGAGACACACCATCTACAACGCTGCTGATGCTTTGGAAAAAGCACACGGGATCACCCTTGAGGAGAAAAGACAAGGCAGAAAGAACCGTGCCTTGCAGGATATACCATCTAAGGAGTCTTTCTGTTGTGCCTTCTGCAATCGGACTTGCCTATCTCGTATTGGCCTCTTTAGCCACCAACGCGCTTGCAACAAACGTGGGTAGAGCCCTTCCCAAATCTTCGTTCGCAAAGCCTGGCCATGATACTCAGCAACCAGCATTCACAGTGCACAAATTGCACATGCTCAGAGGGCAAGTCTGTTATCTGCCCTACCTGGTGCTGAGTCAGATCCTAGGAATTTTAGGTTTCCAGTTTTGAGCAGATGGCAATAAAGTCCTCAGATTCTATAGATGTTATTAGTTCTTAGTTTAATATGATCCATGAATCTGTTTACACTGGAAAATGAACTTAAACTAATTAGTATCTCTTTTAACCTCTGCATATTAAGGAGAAGACTTTTGTGATTACAGGACAAAAGCCTAAGACTTACAATGTCATTTTTTTCCATGCTCTGAGTCTTTTTTGATGCATATACTTTTAAAATAATTACTTTTCATAAGCATTTCCTAAATATCCCCTTTCTTTATGCAAAATCCTAAAAATAAGTATGGTGTTAATTTTCCGTTCTCTTGCTTCAGTCTGTATTGTTAATTACTACCTTAGTTGAGACTGTTCGCTGTGAGTTTGTTTTGCAAACTGACCAGAAACCAGTTAAAACAATGATTTTGTGTCTTAGCATAAATTTCCATTGAAGGCATACTTCCCTTGCCATCACCAGCCTCTCGTAAGAGCTCTACTCAGACGTCCTTCTGGTAAGTTTCTTCATGAACTTGCAGCATTACCAATCTGCATGGTGTGTATATGTCTTAAAATAACTTTAAAAGGTATAGAGAGAAACATTTGCCATTTCCTAAATAGAGTGTGTTTGACTTAGCAATTTTACAATATTCTTTTAATGGATTTTTCTGCAGGAACTTCTAATTCTTATGTAACAATACTACAGATGTAACTTTAATGAAAACTAAACCAGAAGTGAGCAACAAAGAAAGAGTGCCTAATTGTGCAGGAATTAAGCCATGTTACGGGGATCTATGTACTACATATCTTATAATACCAGTAATTGTCATAATAAAAATTTTCATGTCTATAGCAAGAAAGAGGCTTTCTGTTGGTCTCTGAAGGTTGAATTCTGCTGATATTTCAGACTGCAAACCTAATTTTTTTTTCAGGTTTTCCATTCATATAGGTCAAGAAACCACTTTTTGACATAGTTCCATTTTTTATGAATAATAATTTAAACTCAGTACAAGAGTCTCTGAGAATGTTACTCCACTGATTATATATTAATATTGAGGTAGCAATTACACAAAGGAACATCAACCTCATTTGAATATTCTTAGCTGTATTTCTTTACATGGCCTTGCCAATGAATTGTTCCATGAAACATAGTAATAGATATTGTTGAAAATGGGAAATTTTAAATGAAATTTTAAATCCTGTGTGATAACTGAATCAGATTGCAGAAATTTTAAAACGAGCTTGATGTGGTTAGTTTCACTGTTATTTCCGAGTTGGACAGACAAGGATTTTAAAAGTTTTATTTTCATCCTCCATGCTTAGAACTCCCAACTACATCCTGGTCTCAACACTTGAAAAACATTTCGGATATGCTCAAAGCATTAGTAGAAGATACAAACATTAGGTAAGCAGTATAAGATTTTCTACCTTTTCGTCCTTTGCATGTTACCTTGCAAAAGTCATATCATTTGAAGTCTTTGGTGGCTACATTTCTTCCTTTTCTTATTATTCTCTAAAGGGAGCTTTGTTTTAAAGAACCGTAATTAGATTACTTACTGAACTTGAACTTTGTAGGATTTATGTACCTGACCAATATGCCTCTGAATAAACAAAATCTTGTCCTCCTTTCAACAAATAACTAGGTGAATAATGGAAATGCTTACTTGTCTATTCTCCCACTTCTCCCCAAAAACTTTTAGAACTATTTTATCAAGAAGCTGGGATTGGCTTTCTGCAGGGTTGCGGAAACATCCAAACTTCAAGCTTCTTGACTGTTTTCATAAATATATGACTGCCAGACTGCAGTATCATTGTTTATTGCATTACTCTTTGAGCTGACACTCCATGTCTCTGACCTGTTGCCCTTGGCTTTTTTCTTTTGTTGTCCAGTGTTATGGTAAAACCAAAATAATTCTGATTTAAAACTTGAGATGTTTCAAAAGAAACATAGAACACCTAGGCCTAACAGACTTGCAAAACAAAATACCCAACTGTCTCCCCGTGTCCTGGAAAAAAGGTACTTACGACCATGCTTGGTTTCAGGTAACACATGGGGGCTTTTCTTTGTTGCTGAATGGCAGAAAAAAAGCTTTTTTTTATTTCCCTGTGAGGCCAGGCTGTCTGCTTGTAGCTTCTCACTTTCTGTATGAGCTGCAGTTCAGTGCTATGTCTTGCCTGTTTGTCCCTGAAGTGTGTCAAATCCTTCTGTCCTTGGAATGTGACCAGGAGCTGACCCTGGCTTCTTAAAGAAACATGTAACTGAAGCTTAGAACGAACAAATAAAACAAATACCATCCATCATAATGCATTACAATAATAAAAGCATGTCTGTTCTCCTTTTGTTTCTTAGCCTGTACTGTCTTTTTCCCCCTTTGCTTTGATAGTACACTACTTTGAATAGTATTGTATTTGCCAGAATATAATTACTTCCTGCGACAATGTTTTCTATCAAACCCCTCTCAGTTACAAAGAAAATGGATCTAACACATTGTTAAATGCTAATATCCATGAGGAAACTGTATTCAATTTTCTCTTATTGCTTTATTCCTGATTCTACATGCTTTCTACTTAATAAGATTTGCAGAGGAGAAAAAAATAATGTTATACAGCATATCCTCTTGCTTCTTATATCCTCTCTTTTATATAGATTGGTTTTCAGTAGTCTTATTTTACACCAAATGTGAATCATAGAATCACAGAATCAGAGAATCAACCAGGTTGGAAAGGACCTCTGAGATCATCAAGTCCAACCCTTGATCCAACCCCGCCGTGGTTCCCAGCCCATGGCACTGATGTCACATCCAGTCTCACCTTAAACGCCTCCAGGGACGGAGAATCCACCTCCTCCCTGGGCAGCCCATTCCAATGTCTGAGCACTGTCTCTGTAAAAAATTTCTTCCTGATATCCAACATAAACCTCCCCTGGCAGAGCTTAAGGCCATGCCCTCTTGTCCTACTGCTGGTTCCTGGCAGAAGAGACCAACCCCCACCTGGCTACACCTCCTGTCAGGGAGTTGTAGAGAGCGATGAGGTCTCCCCTGAACCTCCTCTTCTCCAGGCTGAGCCCCCCCAGCTCCCTCAGCCCCTCCTCACAGCACTTGTGCTCCAGACCCTTCACCAGCCTCGTTGCTCTTCTCTGGCCCTGCTCCAGCCCCTCTGTGTCCTTCCTGAACTGAGGGGCCCAGAACTAGACACAGCACTGCAGGTGTGGCCTCACCAGTGCTGAGTACAGGGCAAGAATCTTACAGCAAAGTGCTTTCTATGTTCTTCTAATCAACAGATTTATTATGTAGTCATCTCAGTGAAACGTAAATGTTATATGACATTTTAAACCAGAAATCAACTCATGTACCTTTTGTGGGGGCAAGTCCAGAAAAAATGAAGGGCTACTTTTGGTAACGACAGTGGGACACAGGTACCACAGCAGAGTGGGCAGAAACAGCAGTGAGGTCAGAAGTGGAGGTACCTGACTCCAAAACAGGCAATGTAATGGTACAGGAAAGTGCTCAGATAAAGCTATGACCTTGTCATGTTGCCCAAATGATGTGGTGGTCTCAGACAACTTCATTAACTCCTGAAATTTCTAAGATCTCTTGGAGTTTCCTGGGAAAGGTGGCACAGCAGTTTTGGAGTCCCCAGGAATAAAACATAAGAAAAACTTCTATTCCAAGTTTTGCAAAATTTGTTAGGAATAGTTGTTCCTGGTTCTTAATCTCCTAGCTGTCTTTCTGTTTGTCCTTCCATAGCTAGTTTAACTTTTTGTTTCAGAGACACCTACCATTACTTGGCATGTCCCCATTACTTCTCTTGTCTTTAATATTCTCTTAACTTTAGGGGAGTGCATGTGAGAAACTGTAGAGATGAGAGGTAGTCCATTCTAACCTTTCTTGCAGCAATAACCCTGTTATAAACACCTTCAGAATTTTCCTTTAAGAGGACGTGAATTTTAGGAGTCAGGAGATGAATATATATACTTTTATACTTTACATTTATATTTAGTCCATCTAAAAGTAATTCCTCATGAATTATGAAAAAAGGTGTGTTTCATAAATTACCCAAAACCAGAAAATAACACTGGAAAGCAACAGAGAGAAAGTGGAAGGCAACAGTATGTTAGCTTACTTGAGATACGATTTAAAGGTTAGAAACTTCTTCAACTGGAGGGTATAAACAGTAGGGTTTAATTTTATTATATATATTTTCAAACATAGTATTTTGTCACAGTTTATTAGAAACTGATGTTGTGGATAATCTGTTCTGCTGCCAATCTGTAGTAGCACTGTGTCTGTCTCATTTGATCACAACTTCACGTAATAGTTACTAGTACAAAGCCAGTAAGGCATTGTGTGTTGAAGAGCAGTTTAAAGATTCGTTTAAAGTCAACTGGCAGCACCCTTTTCAGTTAACTTTGAGAGATACTTAATTTTATCTTCATTATTTTCCAGTTCTCTCACTGACGTTTTTGAAATCTGGTTTTTGGTTGCTTGCTTTGGAGAATGGCTGGACATTGCAGCAGAACAATTACTGAAGGCTGCTGTACAACCAGAGGCTTTGCTGTGGCTGCTGGCATTTTACTACTGTCCTCAGAATGAAAATCAACAAAGGACTCAGACAATGGTGGGTGACGTAGGGATAGTTAATGGCAATCAGCAGTCAATAGTCTGAGTATATCTTATTGCTATAAAACAAATAATGCACACCAGAAAAATTAAAGGTATTGACTTTACAAGGTCTCCAGGGAATTGTGGCAGTGGAGAAGTTGAAAGATAACGTTTCTGAATTTTCTTGTGACATTTAGAAAACATTATTCCTCTTTTTAAAGTATGTTATATAGATTAGCACCTTCTTGGCTTTCTTTTGGATGAATTGGGTGCTTTTAATCACGAGTAGAACTACCCTGGTGATGGTATATTTTAAATCAGTGTGGCAGATTTCAGCATTCCTGTGTTGTGGCATCTTGGGAGAAGGAAACATAAGAAATCACAGCAGCTGAAGCAGAAAAGATCAGACACAGCCTGGCATCCTAACCTTGCCTATCTATTCTAATTTCTTTTACATATATTTACTGATTTTTGGCACGTGTGATAATGTAATAAGTAGGTAATACTCCCATATGCTATGTTTCTAACAGAAGGAACAGTGTTCTGACCTTATGCACTGTACTGCACAAAGAGTACTTGTGTCTATGTATGCATGCAAATACATGAAAGCCTTTAATTTAAACCTATTATGCAAGTTTGAATTAGCCTAAGCAATCTAATCTACAAAGCCCAGGTTCAGAATTTGCTGCAACTTCTCTGGATTTCCTTAATTTGAAAATGGATTCTGTTTGATTTAAAAATACAGCTCAGTACGCGACACTAGTAAAATATGTTTTAATTTTACATTTAGTGGTCCATGTACAAAATGCAATATTTTATCTCCTTTCCTCCCCCTCTTACCACTCAGATGGCACTACAAACACAAGATCACCTCTTACACCTCTTACAAGATCAATCACTCGTAAATTTTTTTTTCTCTTGAATTTCTTACAGTCTAGGGGGCTGGGATGTTGGCTGAGCAAAGTTTTGTTAGAGCTGTGGTAAAGTAAAGAAATCAGGGTTGGCTTTAGAATGCAGCTTTGGGAAAGAAGGCAATATGTAGGCAATAAACATGAGTGGATGAAACTGAAGCACTACAGGTGCAGATCAATATGTGGAATATTGTTGTAACTCCAGCTTTAAAGAATGAAATCACTTTGTCCCATATATGAAATAATTTCCCTGTGTGTCCCCTATTCTATGAGTTTGTTATTTTGTGATAACATATGACGAACTTTAGTGAGAAAGGAGCTTTTCTTCTGTCAACCTATGCAGTTTTTTATCAGTTCATTATCATTCTTTTCTTAGGTACTTGAACTAAGACTTTTTTTTTTTTCTGCATAGTTCAGGCTACTTCAGAGGCATTCCAAGGGTTCATGGAAAGCCTCTGCCTATAGCTAGGTGTTTGCTTTTTCTTCTAATTTGCCCTTTGGCAAGTTAGCTCTCAGCTCTTTCAAATGAAGTGGTTTCCACCTGAACCCCTGCACAATTCACCAGTTGAGGATTAAGATGGCATGGGAACTACTCTTGCTGTTCACTAGACTTCACTCGTATGTGCAGGACTAAATACGCTGTTGTAGTCCTTTTATAACTTTAGGTTCTGAAACACTGAAGGAACAATACTTGGAGGTTGGCACTAAGAATGAGACTCCTGGGGTACATGAGCTCTCAGAGCAGAGCCGGCTACTGTCCCTCTGCAGTCTGGCACACAGGGTGCACAGAGGGGTAAAGAATCTTGAATTCCAGTTACCTTTCTGTAGATTCTGGTATTATTTGTGCCTCATGTGTAATTGTGAACTTACTTAATTCAAGAATAGCAGCCTTTTCAGATTCTTTGATGTGAAATTATCAAAGGTGTAGGTCAATGTCTGAAACAAATTGTCCCAATGAATATGGTTGAGAAATGGGTGTCCTTTTCCTTTGGCTTTGCAGAGGTGTATTTTTCTTTTGCTCCAGCAATCACTCATTTGCATTTTTTCTACAAGTTTGTTTCGTTCATTTTTAATACAGTGGACAGAATTATTGTTAGGATTTTTTGCAGTAGTTGCTTATAGTTTTTTTCCATTATGTAAGTGCCAAAATCTTCTGTTTTCTACTTTCAGTAAAAATTAGGTTTTATTGGCTAACACACAACATAAAAACGTAAGTTGCAAACAACACAGGAAGAAGGAAAAAACTTCATTCTTACCAGAACATTTTATCAGCTGAGGTCAGGTTGCATGGGGATTTAACTGATTTATAGCAGCAATGCTGAAATGAGCCCTGGAGGAGCCTCTGTTCTTTTTCCCACAATGCAAAAATCTGACCATGTTCTGCTGAGGGACTTTCTCCATTTCCTTACATTATTAAAAAAGGTAAAATCCTGGCTTGATGCCTGTCTGCTTCATTTGTAATACCAAAGAAAAAAAAAATATCCATTCTGTCCACCTCTCGTGTGTGTGAATCAGTATAAAAGAAATGTGTACAGCCCTTCCTTCCCTGTTTGCCCAGCTAAATTCAAAATCTTTTCATGTTTGGGTAGTTTCTGCCAAGGATTCAGTTTCCTTTTAGTGAATAAATCCAAAAGAAAAATACCACAGATTTGACCTTTACTCTTCTCTGATCCTACATCCTTTGAAATTATTTCCTACAGGTAGAAGTTCAAGCAGTCTGCAATCATCTAATGATGCTCTTCAGCTGTACAGACCTTTCTCTCAGAGATCTGGAGGCTGCTGTGCACAGGATAACGGGTATAGAGCAGTGCTATAACCAGCATCTTATGATTCATCTTCTGACCAGCTTTTTGCTTTTTTCATCTGGTGGACATATGGTTGCCCAGGAATGTATTTACCATGTAGGTGTTTCTTCTTTTTTTTTTTTTTTTTCAGGTTATGTATTTTACTATTTTGGATTTAATTTTCTACCTTTCAATAAAGAAAACACAGAGAATTAAGGAAGACCATGACTACAACAGCTATACCTAACCTGATACAAATCTGTCTCAGCTACGGTCAATATGTTTTCCATTTACTTCTTGATAAGATCTCACTGAAAAGGTTGCTGCCCTGACTATACAGATGAAGAAATAGTTGAAATAGTAGCCTGCAGTTAAGAGATCGCTACAGTTCATTTACATATAGCAAGATAGCATGTGCAAACATGTTGTTTCTCCAATTATAAATCACTCTTTAAATTATTCAGCTACTGCAGAGATGATGGAACTGTCTTCACACTGTTTTCCATTTGGTAGAGCAGCTGGTTACTAGGTGTTAGCATTGATGTGAGAGAAGCCTGGTGCTTTAGCAGAGCCAATGAGGAAAACAGTGTGGTAATTGAGAGGGAAGGAAAGAACAAAGAGCTAACACAGTGTCTCTTAAGGTGTGAAAAAAGCTGAGAGGAGTAAAAGGTGGGAAGCTTGCCACAGTATCTTCATGTTGTTGATGACAGCCTTCAGGAATATTGGTGCAAACTTCAAAATGTGTTTGTGCCTCTTAAGATAGTGCTCAGTGTTATATTAGAAATTCTTTCCTAACTATAAACCCATATTCTTTTAAGAAGTTCACGACTCCTATGCAAGCACGCCTATGGCCAGTGTGTAGTTTTAACACTTCCAAAGGTTTTTCCTTTCAACAACAGAATGCTCTTCTATCTTTATAGGGCATATGGCATGTGTAGGGCATCTGATTTCATCATACAGCTGTCTGAGTAAACAGATTAAACATTTCTCTATTTAGGAAAGACTAAGATAATTCTCACATTTTAGGTGCAAGTTTAAAGACAAACAACTTTTTTCTTAGCCTAAGAATGTAGTGATAAAATTAGGGGGGAAGTATGTATATTTACAGTCTGCTATTTCTAGTTTCTCTTGAGCAGTGCAGCTGTTGAGCTGTGATGCTGTAATGTACTAGCCTGTTACTTTAAACCTCTTCAGAAAGACCAAAGGCGATCTCTTGCTTCTTCACAGAAAGCAACATAACTAACTTTCAAAACTTAGTATTCCCCAGTGCAGGGTAGTCATGAGTTGTTGTAGGCCAGAGTTTGTCAGTCTGATTAATTTTGACTGTATCTGTATAATCATTAATGTGTAGCTAGGCTCTCCATGTGATTTGAAAAGGACTGAAGAGAATTTATGAAAGGCAGAATGGTGTGGAACTGATTTGGGATGCATGGCTGTGGTTTTGGTTAGCATAGTAAACTCTGGGTTTAACACAGCAAATAAAAGGGAGTAAAGTCCCTCCTGATCTGCAAAAATTGCAGCTTAGACTCTTTTCCTGGTATTCTGTCATCTTCTGGGGGAGGGATTTATTTTTACTTTTGAAAGCTTTACAGATTTGAATTGTCTCCCCAAACACATGCAGAACCTTCATGTGCTTTTAGTTGTTTTCTCTGGAGATGACTTAGAAATGGTTACACTGTCTGTCCATCTGGGTTTCCTTTAAATAGTTTCTGACCTCTTGATTTGTTTCACTTAAACTTGAGAGAACAGTAAAAAAACCTCAGAGTTGCTCAGTTCCACTAATGTGAATAAAAGAGATACCTTGGGCAGAAGTTGTTTCTCACATGGTCTGTGGTAAGGGACAAATGTGTGGTTTGTTGTAAATATTAATGGAGAATTTTTAGTATTTAGCAACATAATTGCATTATTTCCCATCTTCTCTGTTTTCATTCAGATTACTGAGACAACTGATACAAGCAAAGAAGTGTATAGCCTTCTTATCCGTACTGCATACAGATTTAAACATAATGGAGAAGAAAACCGAAGGACTGTGAAGCTGCTGAATGAACTTCTTCAAAAACTTACATTGAAAGTTTAGATTTTTAATATCATCTAATTATCAAGCCAACAAATCAGATCTTTATCTATCTTTATTTATTAATGTCAGAATTCCATTAGCATCTTACACCGCAGGTTACCAAGGGTAGAAAGACATACATAAGCATATCTCCTAATTTCCTTTTCCCTCATCTATATTTTAAAATAATCTGTTGTTTGGAAATGTTAATCTTTTGAAACGTAAGTATTAAAGATGCTTCAAAATTTTGTTCTGAACACCTTCTGTAACATGAGACCTACATCAATTAAAGCAGTTCACTCATTTCCTTGTGTTTATCTGGTTGACGATCAGTTTTTCTCCCCAGTCACAAGTGTGGGGTTTTTTAGCAAATAACAGCCAATTGCTTGACTGGTTTTTCCTAAAATGTTTTGTTCTATAATTTTGCTTTTATGAAAGAAATTATTATCTCAAATGATTCATGGTGAATGTACTCTACATTCTCAGGAAATCAGTGATGTTTCCTGAACTCTTTCCTTCTTCCTGAAAATGAAACATTTCCAAAATGAAACTTCTCTCAGATTTGCTAAATGTGTGTTTTTCAGTACTGAAGCTTTCACAGGAGCATGTTCACTGCAAAGCACTGTCCCAATAGCTGGTCTTTGTCAACAGATACTGCAGGTACAAGATAGCTTGCAAGAGAGCCCACTTAACAGTGTGCCATGACTGATCTTATTGTTGATTCGTTTAAGGAATCTTTTCTTTTATTCAGACAAAATAGGGCAAGCACAACAGAGGCATAAGGCCATTTTCCAGTTTGAGGGCCAAATTTCCTAAAAGGAGCATACGGTTGCAAATCATTGCCTTCATTTTTGTGTCCAGAGGTAGTTTACTTCCTTCATTTAAGTTTTTTGTCTCGTACAAAGAGCACAGACAGGGAGCAAGGGCTTACTTTTTTACCTTTGGGGAAATATTTGTCCCAAGAGGTTTTGTGAACCTGTTTGTAGCTTAACTAGAAAAGTAAGCATGCAGAATAGTAATGATAGAGGATATAACTTTCCTCAGTAATTTGTTCTCATATATTATTTAGGTTTGATGTCAAAACCTGTGCTATGTTCGAAGATGCTACTTGGAATACTGTTCTTGCATGCAAAATCAGAGTCTTGTATCTTCAAGTAGTACAGCTCTTGGAATGTAACATTTGTTTTTGAGCAAGGGAAAAGAAAAACAATGTACTTTGTGTCCCTTGGCTGTAAGAAGTGGAAAGATATTTTCTGTAATGCTGTTGACTGATTTCTTACAACTTTGTTCCTAGTGAGTCATTCTACAGGAGTTACACACCCTTTCAATCAGTTTTCTGGTGAAGTTAATAGCAAATACATAAGATGTGTCTGTGAAGGAAGGGTTTTTTCCCCTTTGATTCAAAATGAAAATTTAGAAGGAGATATGTTGCAACTTTTCTGTTCTTGATAGCCAAACATATCTAAAAAAGCAAAATCAAGCAACCTAGTTTTCTTTTCCCTGAACAGTACACCTGAAAAGCATGGGATTCAACTAAATTATTTGTTGATCACAACCTCTGAGGTATTTGTCTAGTGGAAACACTTATGGAGTCTCAACCTAGAATGATAAATAATCTAAAATTGTAATCCAAAGGAAGAATGATTTTTCTTTTGTTTGTTTAATTTCTAATCTGGTTCTTGGATGTGGGGTTATCTTTCCTCCATAGTATGCCCATATGCAATATTAACTACTTAGAAGAATTGGCAAAGAATTGCAATATATGATTATTGCAGGTTAGTTAGGTGGATGACTTTTTTCACTGTGCTTTTATTTTTCCACCAAAAAAATGCATGAAAATTCTTCTAACATTCTTATATAAAATTAATATCCTGATAAATAGGGATAAGTCAATTCAAGAGGAAGGGAATGTGCAGTGAATTCAGTAAAAACCCAGAATTAGTAGTGAATTGGTGCATTCTGATTTTCCTGTGTTTGGCTTCTTGAGAAATCCTGCATGATTTAAATATTATAAGGAGAGTTTGCTCGTTTCAGGAGGCTTTACGGAAGAAACCTGATTGATGCTGTACTGGCATTCTTTTTGCTCTATTTAGCATAATTGTTGTAAATCTTTTTCCTTGCTCTGTCACACTGCTTGAATTATGACCTACCTTTGATATAAGCTGTGATTTTGTGAGATGTCAAAGCTACTTTTTTTAGTTTGCCAGTAGAAGGCAACAGTGATTTGGTAGATCTGAGTAATGGGGAATTCTCATGTCATGGCTCCTGCATTACCCATCCAATGTGCATCTTCCCCTCTGTAACTGCTGCTTTCTGTAAATGTTCTTTGGAGCCCTCAGGGTTGTACTTTAGGGCTGAACAGCCAATGAGTCCTGAAATCAGGCTTCAAGTAGCTTGTTCCCTGGCCTTCTATCTCCATGTCAACACACACCCTAGTTCTGGATGTACACTGAATACAGAGAACTTTTCAAAATTGTTTTGCTTCAAGGCATTGTTTTGAATAAGAATAGAGACAGTGAATTTTACTTTCTTGCTGATAATGTTTCTTTCCGGTCTGAGACTGCTAAGTTACAGCTTTTTGAGTTCTGCAAGCTTTCCAGCATGGGGCTAGGTGGTTGCTGTGGATTTTATTCAGGGGAAAAAAAAAAAGACCACTTCTATGGCTTTCATTCGATCAAGATCTCAGCACAGTGCCAGTACAAAGCAGAATACATTTTATTTTGTGGTGTATTATAGGAACTTAGCTTTTAGCTGACCAGCAGTAACATGTTAATCTGTTACTTCTAGGGTTTGTGGTTAAGTTTCTGCACTCACAGCACTGTAAGTGCAAAGAGGTGTTAATAAACAGACTGAAGATGCCAGTGAGATAGTATTAGTTTTGGTAAGCTGAAATTCATGTTGGTGTGGTATTTGTTTGGCATGGCAGGGGTAAAATAAAAAATTAGCATTATGCAAGTTTAGGATAAAACATATAGCAAAAATTACTTGCAATTATTAAACAAACACTATTAGAACAGGTTTACTCCATTTTGTCGCTGTATTATCTAACAACAGAATAAAATACTCATGTTCTGTGTGAATAAGTAATTCATGCTAAAAATGTCATCCTAAATAAAATGCAGTTTTTCTTGTGGCATAAGAAGTGTGTAGAATGGTGATAATTTATGACATGGAAGTGTAGTTTTCTATTAGACCCACATTTGAAAAGTCAAAACCTGGATTGTTTTGGGAGGAGTCCTCCATGAGTACACCAAGCATGTGTTTAAATCCATGTTTTTACACTCTCCCAATAGCCTGCAATGACTCTGTTATGCAATCTACATGTTTTGCTGGGCAACACCACTAGTTAAACCACTGTAGCTGAATACTCTCATGGTAGAGGCATCCCACAAGCACTTAATTCACAGCAGTATTCATATGAGTGCCTGCTTAAATCCACTTCTCTGGCAAGTTTTCCTTATTGTGATACAATTTCTCTTTAAATGCTTACCTGCATTTAAAAATGGTACCCATTTCATTTGCTGTCTTAGCAGTGAGTATTGTGGGAATTTGCTGTTAGGTGGTCTGTTTTCTAGTGAATGCCAAAGAGGAGTTTCCCTTGCTTGCATTGGTCATCTTCCTTTAACCATCTGAATTGCTATAGTTGCTTTCTCTGACTGGCTTGACCTAGGCCATGAGTGGATAGTGAGCAAATGTCAAGCCCAAACCTTGCAATATATGTTGTATGAGCTATAACAACTGTTTTGGAAAGATAATTTTGTTGGGATTTAAACGTTTCAGATGATAGCTGCTGACTATTTTTCATTATAGTTTTTCTGATCTTACTTTCTTTTCAGCATTTCTCCTTCTGCTTGCTGTGTTGGCAGAACAAGCTCTCAGACGTGGTTACTCTTCAGGCAGAAGCATTACCTTTTTTTTTCTTCTCTTCCTTTTTGCCCAGGATCCAAGATGAAGGTACAAATGGTAGATCTAATCACTTTATTTTTGTTGTTGTTTTTATTTTTAGGATGGAATAACCTGAACTTACATAAACATCGTAGAATGAAGTTGAAGAACTTGCATATAAAATCACACATGGGCTGAATATCTGTTTTTTCTACTGAGACCCTTCATTCATATACTTAGGTCTAACCTAAGTATAACAGCAGTCTGTAAGTCAGCTGTTCCCTGCTCTGATTTCTTCTGATTTGGCAAACTTAATTGTTACCATAGAGAAATGAAAAAAGAAGAGAGTTTGGTATCAATTCTGACTCCCTTCTGCTTCAGAAATCATGCATTTGAACAGGCCAGTAATGGTCCACCACTTAAACTGTAACTCCACTTTGGGACAGTTCTTCAGAATGCATTGCAGAGTCTGGCAATCCACATCTATTTAAAGAAAATGTGAAAAGGATTGCCATGTGACATCCTGTTGTGATGCCACTTCCATGATTTTCCTATCAATTCAGTTTTCTTTTGTGAATCTGAAAGACTGTTTAGCTCCTATTTTTCAGAGATTCACAGAGTGATGAATGTCAGTAAACTTCTTCCTGACTGCCCTGGGAGCAGTGGGTCCTCACTACCTCTAAAACATAACCAGAAACCACAGTCTTTAACGGCTGTATTTCAAGAGAGAGAGGGGGAATAATTTTTGGTGATTTGTGGTTTTGCATGTTATGAGCCTGTGGTTTTGATGCTGAAAGCTCTTGATGCAAAAATATAATGCTAAAAATACACTGACTTTTAGCATTTACCTTCGTTCTGCTGTGTGGAGCTTTTCTCAGCATCACATCTCTCCTTCAGCAGATGCTGGCATTACTTCATAATGGTAAAAGAGAGAATCAGCTAGCTTCAGAAATAAAAAAGACTGGTCTTACTATTTTCTTGGTATGACTGCTTCCCCATTCCCATTCTTTCCTCCCAGCTGTCAGGTGGAATCTTGTTATTCCTGTGATTTGACTGAAGAAATGAGAGGCAAATGCTAGCGGTAGGTGTGTGTAGGAACCATAAAATGTCAGTAGATGGGTTCTTGTTTGTGCATAAAACTGACCATCTTGTGATTATTCATCTGACTCTTTATGTAAAGAAGGAAAAACTTCAGCATTTATGTCATGTAGTTGCATTTTTTTTATATTCAAGCAAAGAGAGACAATTTTTTCCCTCAACTAAAATTGGGAGCTTATTAAAAAGCCTTTGTATAGTCAAAAGGAAGAAGAGATGATAACGTGTATGGGGCATGATGGGCAGTTTCAGCACAAGTGGTGGCAATGACAAAATCCTAATGTCGGTACTGAGAAATAATATTGCCATGTGGTTATGGGAACAAAAATGAAAGAGGTGCCATGGCTGTAGGACGTGTAGGGAAATATTGGCTGAAGGGGCGTGTGAAAGGCAGAATGAGGGATCCCTACAATTAGGGAACAAGAAAAAGCAATAGTGCTTTTCAGATGTAACATTGAGTAAATCAGAAAGAACTTTTGATTGGTCACATTTGGCAGTTAAAGGGGTGAGTTTTGGGCACACCAAGAGATAGATGCAGACTGGAGTGAGATGGTTGCTGACAAACTGTAGTTTTTAGTTTTGTTGTATTTGCAAGAGTTGGCTGTACAGTTGTAAATCAAGTAGCTCTTACTACCAAACACAAAAACAAACTGCCAGTTAGAAACTGCTGTGATGTAACAACTTGAGGTTAAAAAACAAAAGGTTTTTTTTCTCTGTGGTAGGTGATGACTGTTATCCTTTCAGGATTAGAGATGAAGTGAAATACATTATGGTGCCAAACACCAGCTTCTCAAACCAGCCTGTTTAGAGTTAGTCAGGATGGCTGGGGACGATGCCAGTGGCAGAGCAGCCACCACTGGCTCATGAATAAAATGTCCCAGAGTGAATTTCAGCAGAGAGCTCCCACACTGAGTCACAGGTCCCAGAAGGCCCAGAGGAGAAGCCTGGGAGCAGTCAGACATGGCAATTCTCAGAGATGACTGAAGTGAGCTACACTAAGCAAAGGGTGCAGTGATGTTCAGCTGCTGCTCAAAGCATGCCAAAAAAGGCAGAGCTGTCATGGCCACAATGAGCCAAAAAGCAAAACCAGGCTTTTGCATGGTTGGGCTGCTGTGCTAATACACTGCAGTGCTCAGTTGAAAATTAAGTTCTTTTTCCTGATGTATAAATTATTACAGAAAAGCAAATCTTTGCATAACTGCAATTTCTGCATGCTTTCAGGTAACAGAGCAATGCCTGTTCTGGCACCTATAACCAGCAGGAATCAGTGCCTTAATTTTGTGCAGAAATATGCATTCAGTTTAAGGCACAGCAAGCACACAAATGAAGTTAATCTCCCAAGCAGTGTGCAAATGTCTCAATTTCTTTATGCACTGGCATATTTCACTGACATAAAATGTCAGCCTGGCAGCAGGGTAAGTTTTTAAAATAATTTTTCCAGCATATTGTGCCCACAGAAACAAAGCAACATATCCATGTCAGTGTCTATGTTCACTTCAGTATTTTGTAGATGTGCCTGCACTCAGTACACTTGTGGTGAAATTCTAGATGAGTCAGACCCTCTATCTGTTTGCTTCCTTGTCCTTTCTTGCAATTTATTGGTTTTATTTATTTATTTATTTATTTACCACTAGTCTGGGCATCAGAGACTGGGGGCAAGAACAGAAACACACCTAGGTGTCTGTTGAAATGTTTTCTTGTTATGGAAGACATCAAACATGACTCATGAATTCTAGATATTTTACAGCTTTAAAAGACCACAAGGTTCATTATAAAGACTACAAGATACATTAATTTGTATTTAGATATTAAGAATTAGTGATGTGGAATACGGTTTTCAGTGAATTAGAGTATGGTTTTGGTCTCAGTATGAGGGTTCATGTTAAATATTAGTCTTAACTTGGAAATATATGTGAGTTCTTTTGTCAGAGTACTGTAAGTTACACGTAAAAATTTGAATGGCCTTAGATATTTCATGCAACTGCTCCTGACTCTTAAATCGTGTGTGTGTGTGTGAAAAGTGAGACATGGAAATTCTTTCTTCTTCAGGCAGAAAAGCCCAGACAACCATGCCACGCAACAGAACAGTTTGTATGGAACACAACTCCCTGTGCTCATGCTGCACATGCAGGAGCCACCACTGCCTGCTGGCACCTGCCTGCAATGCAGGGGCCTGGAAGGTGTGGCTTTTCCATCAATTTACGGTCCAGTTTCTGCATAGAAAGAATCAGCCCAAAACTGATAAAGCCTTTGGCACATGATGGCACACAGTAACTTGGTTTGTTCGGTCTTACGAAGTTGCCAAGGGGTCTTCCTCCACATCTCCCTGTGCAGAGGAGCCCACACCTGCAAACCAACAGCTTAAACATTCTGTAACACAAATACCAGTTGTCAAGACCTCCATCAGCTGTGGAGATAAACTGGCTGGCTGCAGTACTCTGCATGAGACATTTTATTGCGCTGTAGAACTTTTTTGGTTTATTTTAGTAATAATCACTTTTCACAGTACTGTTCATGTGTCAGAAATCCTTAGATTTCTTAGGCCTACTTGTTTCCTCAAGCTGCGCACTCAACTTTGCCTTTCTGGTTAGACTTGCTTCCAGACCTTTTCCCTTCCCTTTTGTGTGTGAGGAATGGACAATAGGGTACAGCTAATTCCCACTAAAGCAGAAAGCACATAGACAGCAGCAGCTGCAAACACCTCCCAGCAAAGCTGAAGAGAGAAAACAAAGCTGTCAGCAAAGTGGTATGTTTCACTCTGCTTGGAGGAGAACTGTATGACCAGGAATGCATGTCCCCTGCAGGGCCAAGGGACTTGCCAGGTCACCCTTCCTTGTGCTCTGCCTTTATTCTGAAGAAGTGACCCAGGAAGCAGCACAATAAAATAGATGGTGACCCTTGCCTAACTGTATGGATACAGTTTTAATTTCATCTGAGATTCATTTTTACAGTTAAAAGCTAAGTCCAGAAAAGAATCACTGACATCCTAACCAGATGCTGGCCTGATGAGCTAAATGGGAGATAGTACAGCCTTCTGCACTGGGCTTTCTAATGCTATTCACAGTAAAACTGCCACTGTGTTTGGAAAGGACTGAATTAGGGATGGGCCTTACCCTTAAAAACCCACCCTTACAAAATGGTGTATTTCATTCAGAGAGGGCTGACTATGAAACAGGTAGAATGAAATCTAAGTAGGGCAAAAGCCCACATCCACGGGTGTCATCTTTGTCACAGCCACACACATTGACAGGTTAATGCACACTACACGTTGAGTCTTAGTTTTCACCTCCAAATGATCATTTAATGTTGTTACATTTCTGCCACTTGCCCGAGATGTCTGACTATACTTAAGAACAAACAACTGTGCAGTTCCATTGGATTTTAGTGTGTTGACAGTCAGCTCTGGACTGTAGAATCATAGTATACACTGAGTTGGAAGGGGCCCACAAGGATCACTGAATCCAACTCCTGGATGAAGGTAACATTTGATGAAACATGTTTTCCAATAATGATTTCAGTTACAGCAAGTTTGCAAATGGATTTTTTTATTGTTGTTTGCTTACTTACTACAATTAGAGTCTACAACTCAGGAAATTAACACAGAAACACCCACCTTGAGAGAAACTTGAGTAAAAAATAATATGTTGTTTTTTTTCTGCTAAGCTTTCGATAGGGCTTATAAAACCTCAAATAACTAAATGACACTCTGTGGCTCACTTCCAGTGCTTTTTTCATGATTCAGAAGGATTTTAAACTAAGGGAATGCTTTATCATGATAATGACCCTACTATATAATACATACATGAATTTCCTATTATCTCTTACTTATTGATGAGTTATGGTCACAGAACTATTCAATGCCACCTTTAGTTTTTCTCCTAATCTGGAGCCTAACTGTATTTCACAACGCTTGGATTAGCAACAAAAGGCCCTGTAAGACCTGATAAAGGGCCAGGACTGCCACCTCCTTGCTATTTCTTAGGTTGTTTGGTGGTTTAGTTTCTGTTCATTTCCTCAGTTGCTACCATGCATGATGGATCACAAAGCTGTAGTGAGGGAAATGTTCAAGTGAGTACTGCTGCGACAGAGTGGAACAGCTGTAGCAAACAGAACAAACTAATGCAGTGCTCAGTATTAAAAAAAAAATGCAAGTAGATTGTTTTGAAAGAACAAAAATGTAGTGATATTTACAAAGGTGTGGAATGTGTTACTTGCCCTGTATTTTTAGCAGGAGTGGCTATGAAGAGGCTTACAATGTTTTTAATTTCTGTGTGTCTTACACAAGAGTCTTACCCAGCTCTGGGTTTTTTCCCTTACACAATGGGAAAGGCAAAAAGCAAGCTGGTTTCCTTTGCTGGCCTTGGCAGAAAAGCCTGTGCAATGAAGCATAACTCATGAATGGGATCCTGCAATAACTACATCTCTGAGTGTGACTACATTAGAAGTCATTGTGGTGTCTCAGCGCGTTCTTGGACAATTTCCTCACTCTTGCTGTATTTGAAAGAACTCACTGAGTGTCCCATGATTCAGGTTTTGACACTGTAAGCCTGGAAAGGGAAAGGTCACAAAATGTGGTGAGGTGAAAAGGAACTGTACTCTTTTTACTGCAGTCACTCTTGAGGCAGGTTCTTTAGATTCTGAGAACAAAAATTTAAAAGAAATTACCACATTTAATTTTTCTTGTTAATATCCATTAACTAACATCTTTAAGCTGCTTTTCTCCTGCTACAAAAGCAGAAATGGGGTAATTCTTTTTCCCAAGTTTGTGAATTAACGTTGAACCACTGTGCAATGGAAAGAACCACACACAGTTGAAAAAAAAAATTTATTTTTACAAGATCATTTTATGTAAAACAATAGAGTACAAAGGAAATATGTTCACAGATTTTTGTGGTTTAAGTTCTTACTCTCTAAAAGGAACAATTAAAATGTCTTCTAGAAGTGCAGTGCTCCACTGATCAGGAAAGAAGAGCTACAATTGACATATCACTCGAAAAAGGAGCAGCACGGGGTAAAAAAGACACTTTACAGGTCTGACGTTTCTGGTAGAATTTAACATAAACATCACAGAGAGAAAATGCTGATCTTTGTTTTTCCTTCAGTCCCATCCCTTCACCAGGATGGTGGCAGGTCATGTTTGACAGATTATTTATGCTTCTAATTAATCTCCCAAGTCCCATCCCAGCTCCTGCTAATTTTATGTGAGGCATTTTTCAATATGACAAAGAAGTTACAAACAAAATTTTAAGTATAAAATACAGTTTAATAAAATTTCAGAATGTCCAAATTACTGCAGTGCATAAATTGTTTAAATCAAGAGTCCTTGCAAACTGGAATGGTTGTATTATTAAAGACCGAGGACAAACCCCAAATGTTTTGAATCAAAGAATCACCTAAAGCCAAAGTATCACGTGTGTGTGTGTAGTTTGTTTTGTGTGCATACAGTCTCAGTTACAGTGACCCTCTGGAAATACAGAAAGGTAAATATTTCTATCAACTGATTGTTTTAGTAGTCACATAATCCTTCCTTTGATGTCCCGGGTCAATGAAATCCTAGTACCATCAGGGTTTAGTAGAAGATCTATTAACAGAGTTTCTCTGTGATCTTTCCTGCAACGGAAACAGCATTTAAAGTTATTATTTTGCCATGGTAAAGGAATATCTGTGCATTCTTGCTTGCCCTAGCATTCCAAAATGAGTTATTTTCTAGGTTACCAGTAGAGCATAAGTGTGGTTGCAGTGTTAAGACTCGCTGTAGCTTCAAAGAGCTACCACAGGGTCAGGAGAAGACGGGAAAGATTCATGGTGGAAGGATATTCTCTTGCTGATTAGCAGGTTACTCTGAAAATAATGTTGGAGGCAAGTTCCCAGAGCAATACTGTCAGATGTGCTACATATCCACATACAGTTCTCTAAATAGTACTGAGGTAGCTTTTCCACCTTATGCCATTTAGTGTTTAACATCAGGACACCATAATGTATTCATTTTCTGAGAGAGAAAGGTAACATTTCTCAGCGGCTCTTAGAAAAGGTACATCTTTTTTTGCTCTAGGGCTCGACTCCTGTTCCTGCTGAACTGAGCCAGTGTGTAAAATCAGAACTGATATCAGCTCAGTAGGCACCGGAGGACGGGTCCATCAACAGCCTGGAACAACAGCAGCAGCCGTAAGTTGTTTCTGACTGGAGCTGCCACCATTTCCTGCAAATGACACACAGTGCTAAACTACAACTGCAGAGATCAGGACAGCATCCATTAAAGAGAAGACTATAAAACAGAGCTTTATTGACAATTTCAGGTTAAAGTCACAGACAGTATTTCCTCTGACCTTTAGGAAAGCATAGAAACCAAATTACTGCAGGCAACACCTTACATTTGCAGTCAGACTGAGAACTTAAGGAGCACTGTTTATTCTCAACTAAAAGTCTTTGGTCCTCCCTAAGTCACCTCTGCCTCTTATCCTCCATATACTGAACCTCACACACGTGCAGTCACTCCAGATCTACCCACCCAGCAGCAAGGTATCTCAGCAAGTAAACGCTCTCTGCCCTGCACAGAGTCTCCTCTCCTTTCTCTTCAGGTGCAGAACTTAGCCACTGTGAACAAAGCGGGAAACAATCACTGTTCACCAATCAGCTAAGCTCTGCACCTCGCCAGAGAGGTCTCCGTCTCGGCAGAGATCATTTTCGGAGGAGGGTCTTCTGTGATGCTCTGCTGCTTTCCTCGTTTTTGGTTTGGGTTTTTTTTGTTTGGTTTTGTTTCATGGATGGAGAGGATTCCAGGCTGTGCACGGATCAGATAGTTATGGTGAGTTTCATGCTAGCAGCTGCGGTCATGGCTGTGTGGTAATCCCTGGCAATGTGATTTTAATCTTAAATCACAAATCATCATGCCAGGAACCCAAACAGCCACAACATTAAAAGGAAATTGAGCAGTCACACGGAGTATTGTACTCAGTATCTTTAGACTTTATGTCATAGCTCGTCACACACTTCTAGTCTGTCTGGAAAGTCAAAGGGGCGATTCTATACTATTGCTCACACATACATACCATATAATTTTCCTATGCTAGGTACTTACCATCAGCAGCTTGTAGAAATTTTGATTTTATTATTGAAGGAACTATAAGAAGTCAGTTCCTAGTACAGTAGTACCAGAACAAACTGCATCTCCATGTTTCTGGCCTTCAGAAGGTGGTCTTCACTAGAAGACATCTAACAGATTAAGAACTGTTGAACGCAACTCAAATTCCTGTGAGTCCTTGAGAACTGGGAGTACATGAGAGTCTCTTAGCTGTACCTGTTTTAAAAGGTGGCCCCCCTACTCCACTACTGATATCCTGGCACTCTACCATCTGATCCACCTTTCCCAAAAATGTTTTCTTGGCAGGCACAGTTCCTGTCTGTACAGAAGAATTACATGGCTTTTCATAAACAAACTCGCAGTTGCTTTCATAGAACCTATCATTTGCTGTATTTCATTCAAATATAGTAAACCCCAAGAAATCAAGTGGAACTCACTTTCAAATACTGCTTGAACAGGAGAAAATTGAGATTTCCCCTTGGTACCAATTAGATAATGGTTTTGCTAAATTAGATGCCTGAATTTTGATACCACAAAATAATCGTAAAGTTACACGAACAACCAAGGCAATCATCTGTTGGGTGAGTTATACCATTAATCAAAGACCTGAGGTATGCTGTACTGGAAGAAACCTTCATACCAGTCTTAATTGCTTATATGTTGAACGTGCTTGTGAGACACAGTAAGGTTGCCTCCGACTACTCAGACAGACTGAGAAGTGGGAAGCACCTTTGCAAATTACCACTTTATAGCCTACATCAATCTTTATTCCATGAATGCTTTTTGTAATTCTGGTTCTTCTCTGGTGATTCCTCCCCATCAGTTTTGTGAACAATCTAGCTTCTTCATGTTAAGCCTACTCTTGTTACCACACAATCAATCTTCAAAAGCCTCACTACCCTTAACACAAAAATATGTGAATTATCAGCTTGTTCTCAGATCATTTGCTTTCAAGTCCAAAGCTTCATATTTCCACTGTGGGATCAGACTCTTTTCGAAGGCTGTGTTGCCTATCAAGTAAACAAGCAGCTCAATTAAACAGAAATGCTCCTTGCACAACTGCAATTTCTTTAAGCACTGTTAAGAATACAGAATGGGAAACAGCTGTAGGCAGAGCCTGGCCTTCTCTGGCCCCTTGGACTTACAGTTGCCTCTTGTATAGTCCATTACAATGTTTACAACAAGGCCATGTTCTCCAGCTAGTGCCTACATGTGTGTCACTCACTGCTCCTGCAGCTGGGCTTATAAAAAAGAAAAAAAAAAACCAACAAGATATTTAACAAGAGTTACTTCTCAACCTAAGCAGCCATAGGCTGCATGGTATGCCAAAGTTTACCACATTTAGCGAGCTCTGCATATTCTTTCTTTATGAAGCAAAATCAGGCTGTTTAGATTAAAATGAAAAATCACCTCTTCAGAACAACATCTCTGCCACCACTTTGGCTGAGGACGCATCCATATGTTCTTGTGCTGAAGCAAAGCATTTACGTGCAAGTTCTTGTTGTTTTGCATCTTCATTCACCATTAATTCACCATAGAGATACACCCCCATAGCCTGAAAGAGGAACATAACACACGGGCATCCTACTACCAATAATAACTAGTTAGTCATTCTACTGACCTCCTAGTACTCATTTAAACTGAAAATGAAACAAAACAGACAATCCAAAACACAAAAAATACCATAGACTCTATTACACCCACCCTTGCCCCAAAAAGTAGTTTTCCCTGGATCTTTTAGCCTAAGGATGGTTGTCTATATGCTGTGTTGCGTCTGTAAAAACAGGTTATTAAGAGGCCTATGTTACTTCAAAACAACAAAAAAAAGTCTCCCTCCACTTTCCTTGCCACTTTCCAAGTTGAATAATGTTTTCTTTTATCCACAACCTGATTTGCTTCCAAGTGTCCCTTAAGAAAACAGCTTATCTTTCCTTCAACAGGATACACGTTTTCTTTCCAATTGGGATGATGTTTTCACAGCCATCCAACAAAGACTGAGGTAGTCCACTCTGAAATTCCCATTTCGCAATTTCGTAACTGGACATCAACTGAATATGGTCAGGTCTGTGTCTCACACTCCCCTTTACATCTGAGATAGACCTGAACATGCACAAGTCCTGGTTTGGTAAGAAGGTGGGCTCTTCCTAACTGCTTACTCTCGACACAGCAGCTATAAAAAAAGGTAATGGGGCACCTGAGTGTGAGATCTGGGCCCCTCTGACCACTGCCAGGAAAGCACTGGCTAACTTAAGAGGAAACATACTAGGGATTGCCTTTTTTTCTGATGATACATTTTTTTTCAGCTTAATTACAGGAATTCAGTGAGTGTTAAGCTGCACTTACCAAAATAGGATTACACATGTGACAAAATATTAGCCGCTTAGCATGCTGACTTTTACAGTTACAATTATTGTTTGGACTTGCAGGATAGGAAAAATTTGGATAGCATGGAGCAAACACAGTTTTTAACACAATTTAACACAATTTCAAGCATTGGCTGCTAAGTCTTAAAAAAACAGCTTCAAAGAGAAGGGAAATTTAAAGCTTAAAAAAGACTGAAATTAACAGAAAAAGTCTCAGAGTGGCAGAAACCTGCCAGGCTCCTTGGCAACCCCCTAAACGTGCTCTCTGGCATCAGAGAACCCAGGACTCAGATTTCCAAGGCTTGCAGCCACACCAGGCAGAGGCCTTGCAGCTGGGCTCCACTCACTTCCAGTGAGAGTATTAAAATGTTGGAACTTCCTTAAAAATAGGAATTACCTTCTCTACCCAGTACTAATAATTTTCCCCCAGGCCAAAATATTAATATCCTGTAAACAAACTGGTGTTTTGTAGACCTGAAAAAGTTTAAATAGTCACATTTGCATTTTTGCCCAGACGTTTAAAAAAGCTTTATTTCATGATCAGTAAGGACATGGAACTGCTCCGAGTGGTAATCACTCTAGAAGCTGGTTGTGCCATAAACTTCATGCACTCCTGAAGTAAATGAAATGAAGATTACATAAAAAAGTTGCAAAAATTATTTCCCTACGCTGTAGAAAATGTCTTTATTTGGCAAAATATCTATTTCAAACATAATGCAATTCTGTATGGCTTTATCAACTCAAGGATTTCCTGGCCCCTCATCCTCCAGGTTCTGCTGGTGGTTATCAATCCTTTCATAGAATAAAAATATGCACAATATTTATAATTCCTTGTGAAAAAATGTTTCTTTATGTCTTTTTTTTTTTTCTGTTAATAAAGAGCTTGCCAAGAACTCTGGGGCCTTTTATTGGCTGAGATATAAATAGGAGGTACACTTCAGAGCTAGAAGAAAGAGCATGCCAGACTGCAATAATTCAATTGTCCTGCATTGCCTGAAAGCACAAAATCCTCACTGGCTGTAAATGGCTTTGTTCATTGTCAGCATAGAAGGTAAAGACCTTAATATCTTGCCTAGACTTTGACATATCTTGCGCCATTTTATATTTTTTTACATACATTTTAAATAAATAACATTCATCCTAGGCAGTGAATGTCTCTATTTATACAGTTCACAGTGAATAAAAATAAATAAAATTGAAATAGAAAGAACAAGGCAGAGGTACACCTAGAATTTTAAGTTCATAATGGCCTAAATAAAAGGCTATTGTAAGGACATCACGTATGGCCCGCCTTTTAAGGCCTTCAGAATGTTCTGGGTAGCATTTCCGTCCCCGTGCAGAGGCCAGCATTCACTGGATGTGCATGGCTGTGCTATGCTTCTCCTTCTGGCTGCCACCTTGTAGACAAGTCATGCCAGCGCTGCCTTCTCTGCACATACCTCATACCTACATTGACACTGACATTCACAGCCAGACCTGCCTTCATCATCCTGCAAAGGGAACCAGAGTTGAGAAGTATCTTCCCAGCATCATTGCTACCTCTAGGCTGCATAAAAGGGAAGAAGAGGACGGATTATATCCTACTGTACCACTCGACAGAGGATTAGGATGCTTAGGTGGGGTTGAAGACTCCTACCCCAGGTGGCTTCTTTAAACTACAATGTTTAATGGGCAGAAGAAGCAAAAACTGAATACACAGACAAGTTTTTAACAAACTGCAGTAAGAAAAGATATTAAAATATTTTTTTTGCTTCAGATTAAGGGTGTCAAAAAGTTGATTGTTTTCAAAATGTAACTTACCTGATCTTCTCTGAGAAATCTCTCAACATCTCCATACCCAGGCACATACTTGTGTTTAATGACAAGTTCACACCACCGATGACGAACCTGTGGGGAAAAAAAAAACAACAAAAAAAAAGAAACTGCATTCTATCGGTGTGAGCGTTGATAAACAATATATCTATTCCTAGCTTGGCTTTTTTGTCATTGTTGGGTCTGGGTTTTTTGGCAGGTTGGTGTTTTTCCTCCCAGCAGCCTGGCAAGTCAGCTGGGCAGAGGAGCAGCGCTCTGCACACCTCAGCCTGGGCTTTGGAAACCCAGAATGCCCAAACAAACTCCTGTTCTGTGTCAGTGAACTAACCCACATCCAGGCACAGATCTGCAGCATCTTCACTGCCACTGTTTCCAGTCTCGACTTTCTTTTCTTTAAGTTAGGCTAAAGGTTATTTCTTTTATATTGTTAGAAGGTGGGGGTGTGGAGGGTGGCAGGGAGCAGAGATTACAACTGCAAAGATCTGTAAAAGCCACATTATATAATCTCCCCTGTGTCAGTGCATAATACAAATGATAAATATAATTCCGTACCAATAATACATCCATGCCAAAAGGGTAAGAGTTAGATATAAACCCAGGGAGCCTTCAGGGAAATGAAACAGGGAGCCTTCAGTTAAATTAAACTGTTTTGCCACCGTATCTTTGCTAGTAATAGGTTTTAAGCACTTTGTAAAGCATATAATCCATCTGGATTTAAGAAGCCATTGTGCTGTTCTACCATTGATATAGACATTCACAGATACAGTTACTGACATTCTGAAATTAAATTTTCAGGCAAATCACAACAGGAAAAGGTTTTCATTTAAGTAGTATGAACATGAATTCCATATGTGTCTTTATGTTGTTGTCTGTACACTTCTGACTTTGTTCTTAGCTACTCTTGCAGTGTGTCATCTTACTCTCCAGCAAGGCTTGTCCAGTGGTAGGCAGTGATCAGACTAACATTTGATATTCAGTTGGTGGTCCAGCACTGATACCAAAGGAAAACAGGCAGGTGGAACAACCCGCAATCCTTCTGTTACAGCCTTTGCTTTTATAGTCTTTCAAAAGTCAGGGCACCTAATAATCATCACCTTTCATGATAAGAATAAAGTATTAGCCGTTCTAATATTTCTTCAAAACTGAGTCCAAATTGTGCTTATATCAAGTAACTGAGCATGAATCTTTTTATGAATGACACATTTACTGATAACATTGAGAATGGGAGCCAGAAAGGGAGGAGGAAAAAGGCACACTGGAGTATACTCTTGCTTTTGGAAATAAGGTATTTGAAAATAATTTCCTTTTCATTGCAGTTCTTACCAACTTTACATCTCAGGAAAAAAATTCACAGACTTACATAACTAGATGTTAATTCTAGTAGCATAATTAATAAATGATAAACCCTCACAGGTCGTGGAAGAGTCCTGTCTGTGTACTTGATATCTCTTTCCAGCAACCCCTTATACAAAATAGTTTGAACACAACTTACAAATGAAATAAAAAGGGTTTTGGGGCTGAGTGGATTTTGCACTCACTGCAGGTAAGATACCAAATAGTTACAGTGCAGTGCGTGGTAAGGAATAGTTGCTGTCTGTGAAACCTTTTTGCTGAAAAAATAACAGCTGTTGAGATTCCTGCAAGTGGAACCAGAGCTCAATTTACAAAAGAAATAGCTTTCCTAGATTCAGCTCACTTTGCAGTAGATGCCCATATTCACAATGTAGACTTTCAAAACCCTGCCCAGTTACTCCTTCTCCCTGGAGACACTAAAAGTTTCACCACTAAAACTCTTCCCAGGCAATCCAGCTTTGTTACAGGGTGTTTCTCACAGCACCAAGTAGCTCCACGCCTGGACAGAACTATCCAGGCTCAGCACTTAACATACACCTCTACCATCTGCAGGGTGAGTTAACTAAACAGAATATTAACACATTTAAAAGGCTGTAGATATATTTTATTTTGCACATTTTGTCATATATTAAAAAAACCCAACCAAACAAAAAAAAACGCCCAAACAATCCCTTACGTATTCTCAAAGCAATGTGGAGAACCGTAAGGAGGAGAAACGGGACTGTGGGTCCCCTCCTGTGATCACTGCTCTTCTACATCTCGTGGTCCAGCAGTTACAGCACTTACCAAGGAGGTAAGCAATCAAGTCCAGCTTCTGTAGCTGGACTAGATCTCAAACTGTACCTTCAGTGGGGACATTTCCACTGCAGATTATAATGTATTCTGGGATGGGGCTCTCATCATCCCTCCTGGTGGAGCTGTTTTTTCCCTTAAAGTTATTAAAACATTTATTGCTCCTAAAGGAAGAGTCACAAGACTTTAGGGTCTATATTTCTGGTTACTTTTGATAAGAAGTAGGGACCTGGTTCACAGGCCAGTTTACCCCCAAAACATATTTTGTGGTGCAACCCTTGTAGCTGCATCAACAGCAGAACAGAAGTTCTCTCTGTGAAGCCATTCACATGGTCTTACTTCCTCACACACCAATGTCATGTATGACTGACATACATTTGCATCGTGGCCTGATCATCAGAATCCCAATGACTGTGGAAAACTGGAATTAAGCTGTGCCTGTTCCCTTAACTGTTTTCTCCTCCTTCTGTCTTTGGCAACCAACCTCCTTCCGAATAGTTAGAAAGAAAAATATTTATTTGCTGAGATCTGTGACAGCACACACTTTCCTTTCTCTCTTTCTCCCTTTTTCCTTTCTTTCCCAGGATGAGTACAAATCCCGGCACATTTCCAGATCCGAAATGCTGGCACTTTGCCAGCTGGGACAGAAGCAGCATGTCTGTTATTCTCAAATTACACGTTTGTCTCCTGTCTTCCAAAAGCTCCAGATGCTCCCGTGGCAAAGCAAACTGCAGGAGAATCCATTGCTGCCGACAGGCCGTGAAACCACGAGGTCAGTCAGCCCTGGCGGCTCTCCTACGGCTTGTATGGCACCTCAGAAAGGAGAGCACAGAAACCAAGGTTGGCTCCGAGTCCCAGGGGGGCAGGGATGATGTGGACTCAACTTATACATTGGTTCTGGTCCTGCCCCTGTGCACATGGTAACAGCCACAGTGCCCAAACTGCAGCCAAAGCAATGCATTCATTTCCCACATACTACAGTGCACTATAAGGCAGCAATTTCTCTAGGATACTCCACGCCCTAGGCTGATTCCATGAACATAAGACTTTTAGTCACATAACAGTAGTGTGGAAAAAAAATAATTCAGTTCCCAATGTCTCGTCCAATGCTTAGAGCGGCAAAAGTAAAAGAGGCCCCACAGCCTCACAGCCTAATGAATGAGTCATGTGAATGGGCACTTCTAACAAAACAGTCTCAAAAGGAAATTTTGAAAACTAAGTAGCTTGTGGTAGGACTGAGTTAATCATACTGCATCCTGTGTGTACTCTTCTTGGCTTTCCTTTTCCTCCTAGGAGCAAATACTCAGTGGCAAAAATAAGAATTCGTTAGTCCTCTCCTAGTTTTCTCCCTGCACATTTCTCTGAACTGTTCTACACAGTCCAGAGATGCACACCATATGTCACTTTGGCTGGTTACAGCATAAACAACAAACTGAACCTGAAAAGTAATTTACAGCAATCCATCCTGTTATTGCTGGTAGAAAGTACATAGGACTTTCCTGGATCTGAAGCAACACCTTCAACTGTCCAACCACCCACACACACTCTTACTGGTTTGGCAGCTGCAAGGACCCATGTGCCAAAGTTGGAAATGCAATTTATTTTCTTAGCCTGTGAGAGCTGTCCTTCCAGGCCCACAACTGATGGCTGACACTCCCCAGGATGGGGAGAAGTCAGGCACAGGGGTGATGGAGGCCTGCTGAGACCTCAGGTTCCTTCTGGATGGATCCTCATTGCTTGGAAATAGTTTTTTATCTCCTGCTCTGCTTCTGAAGGTGGTGCAGACATTTCCACTGCCAGCTTTGTAGGCTAAACAAAGTTTGTTACTGTGATTTCTACACTACTCACATTAGTAGTGCATTTCTGAGGCACAGTCCAGTGGTGTAAAGACACTGAGACAGTCACAGTCTCAGGTACGACATTTGATTTCATAAATATCAACCACATTGAGATCTAAATATTGTCTATCTGCATATCTGGCAGAGGATGCTACCAGATAGCAGAGTTCTAAATTTAGGAGCAGCATCTTATACAAATATCTTCAGGGGCCTCATAGTATCTTTTAATTTTGTTTTAAGAAAAATACACAGCATTGCACAATATTATTTGTAACCCAAACATCACCTGTATTTTGACATAGATAACGAGAAACCAAAATTATGCTTAGTCTGTTTTCAGATAACGCAAGCTGTTGCATGAGATTATTTAAGGGAAATAAATACTTACATAAAATATATTAACAATCCATCTCTAAGGCAGTCCTTTTGTTTTAGCAAGCTGGGCCAAGACCTTTGGGAAATGGTGCTCGAACCTGACAGACTAAATCCAAGATATCACATGGATGGCTTGACTTCCAAAAGAAAAGCTCCCAGTGACATACATACCTGAGAAACAGTATTTTTGAGCTACTTTGAAGCCATCTCAAATTAAAGAGATACTAATTTTTTCTGACCAAGGTGATAAATTCCTTTATCTAATCCATATTATTCTCCCCTGCACCACACAATCATAGAATGGTTTGTGTTGAAACAGACCTCAAAGCTCATCTCATTCCACCCCCTGCCATGGGCAGGGACACCTTCCACTAGCCCAGGTTGCTCCAACCCCCCCCCAACCTGGCCTTGGACATTTCCAGGGATGGTACACCCATAATTTCTCTGGCCAACCTGTTGCAGTGCCTCACCATCACATTAAAGAATTTTTTTCCAAAAACATCTAATCTAAACCTACTCTCTTCCAGTGTGAAGCCATTCCTCCTCCTCCAGTCACTCCAAACATCTAATCTAAACCTACTCTCTTCCAGTGTGAAGCCATTCCTCCTCCTCCAGTCACTCCAGGCCCCTGTGAAAAGTCTCTCTCCGTATTTCCTGTAGGCTCCCTTCGGGTACTGGAAGGCTGCAAGTGGATCACCTTGAAGCCTTCTCTTTTCCAGGCTGAACAATCCCAATTCTCTCAGCCTTTCCTCATAGGAGAGGTGCTTCACCCCTCTGATCACCTTGCTGGCCCTCCTCTGGGGCAACTCCAGCAGCTCCATGTCCTCCCTGTGCTGCTCCCTAGGGCTGGAAGCAGCACTGCAGGGGGGGTCTCACCTGAGGGACCAGAGGAGCAGAATCCCTCCCCTTGACAATCAGACAAGCCTTAAAAACATCCTCACAGAAAGCTTCACATGTTACATTGCAATGATCTAGCTTCCTCATGTTCTCAATCATAGAACAAAAAATAAATATTTTACTTCGGAGGCCTACCAGTAAGATTTAGAAAACGAGTAATTTAAACCATGCCTTTGTTAAAAGGAGAAAAGAAGCTAGACTTTACTAAGCCTTTTGGTCTGCAAATGGGAGACTAGCTTCAGGGAAAATGAGTACATTTTGCTAATAGCTGGATCCAATTTAAAAGGCGCCATGAGACAACAAATCTAAATCACTGAACAAAAGCAACATACTTAGAGATCGTGGAAAATGGGGCACTTTGAAATAAATAGAGTAAGCTATTGTGCAACAAAATGGAACCTTTATTAAAGGTGTGAAGCAGATGTGATTTTTATGAAAATCTGAAAATCTGTTTTACAAAACATGTTTTTTTCAACTGCATTGAAAAAATTATTTGAACAACTTGTTAATTAAAGAGCCTCAGAGGTCAGACTACAGTCCTTTTTCCATAGAGGGAAAAATACACAGAATTTTTCCAAATAATCAAGCTATGCTATTACAGATTACTTTTAATTAACAATAAGGAAGTTGGTACGCCCAGAGCACCAGAATGCTGTCCTGCTCCATCTGAAAGCATTTATCTCCAGTCTCTTCCCATCTACACATAAATTGGATTCAAATATTAGATTATTTTCCTAGATAATTAAGGAACAGCACTACATGTTACAGGACCATTCTCAGACTAAAAAACAGGTTTTACAATTGCTTAACATGGGAGAATTACAGTTTAAGAATTGTCATTTCTACAGTGCATTTAATGACTTTTTTGCCCCCTCTGTCTTAGCTGAAATAGTTGCTCTTTAATACACCAGCCAGGTTACACCACAGACTTTTCATTCTATATAATCTGATTTTCAAATGGGCACTCATACCTGTACACTCACTCCTACAGTACACTCACACTTTAGTATGTGAATTTGATGTCACTGCCACTTGCCCAAGCCAGGGATGCTGAAGCTTCAGCTTGCTGCTGAAGCAACAAGGAGTAATGAAACAGCCGTGTTATTACAACTGTGTTGACAGAATACCAGTCTGGCAATCTGAAAAAGTGTACTTAATAGCCAAAAACCTACTGGATGCAAGCAGAATGGATTCATAATTTTGGCAAGGATTCTGTAATTGTGATTATTGTGTGCGCCAAGGGTTTGTCAGGAGACTGAGCAAAGAAGCTGTCTATCAGCTTAAATTAGTTGTGTTTTGGACCAAAAACTCCTGGACTTTTCATAGGCTAAGTTATCTCTCAGGTCTTGTAACACTTGTTCTGACAGCACTGCAGAGCCAAGCAGCCCGAGGGCCAGATAGCGTGTCTCCAATGGCAGCCTTCCTGGAGACCCTCACAGACAGAGGCTCAGCTCATGCTGTTCCCTGCACTGCAATTCTCTTTCTCCGTTAAACACTTCATCTTCCAGAGTTATGTTCCAAATGATGATAACACCTCGAATTCAGAAAACATCTTTTGGTAGCCTTACTCATGCTGCATCTTACTTTGAGTACTGGGATGAACCCTGCTCAGTAGCTGGACCCGAGGCAGATTGAACTCACTGAGCTCTATGGTGCCCTGCACTGGACACCACTGATTGTACAGGCAGCCCCTGGTGCCAATTCCTGCAAGCTTGGACAACCTCCTTTCCCTCTGTGCATCACAGCATCAGTATCTCAGCCCACTGACAACCCAGCAAAATGAAGCATTCGGGAAACCCTAAGGCAGTAATGCGCTGGCTAATCAAAATTTTCATCACGAGCTAACTGGCTTTCCGTGGAGAACTTTGCAGAGGTCTAAAATAATTTAAAATCTGGAGTACAAACTGGCCACTAAAAGATCACTGAAAAGCTAATTTTAGTGGAATACCAGACTTGAAATTTTGGTAATATGGGCATCAATATTCTACTTTCTTTTAATTTGTTTTACTCCTTCTGACTTTTACTTCTGCAGAGATCAAGTAATTGCTCACTATGAGGGGTGTTGACAACAGGGGAGAAGGACTTGCAGGCCTCATCTTTCCCTCCTCCACTCAACCACACTGATGAAAGAGCTGTTGGTAGCGCTCATGCAAGAACTGCATTTTACTTAGTAAGAGAAAAGAAAGATATTGTACAATCAAACTTTCAAAAGGCAAATTCTGTTGCTTGTTCAACATCAGGCTGTGGGACAGCTGGCAGTATTTGAAGCTGCACCCGTGCAAGTGTGCCAATGGGTCCCACAGCTTTGCAAACCTCAAGGAGCAAAAGATGCCTGGTTTTCCTTCTCACCTTTACAAGAGCAATTATGTATTTCCTTCCATCCCTCTTCCTCCCCTCCAAACACCTGCTCCTGTTGTAGTATTCACCCAGTTCTACATAATGCAACTGAACTTTACTGTTAAAAAAGTTTCTCTATTGCCACACCCTTGCTCAAGAGCAACCTAATCAGCTCCCACAGACCCTAAACATGACTCCATCCCAGCTGCAAATAAAACATGTAACTTTCCCACAGCCAGTGTTGGAGGTTCTTTCCTACACAAGCATACAGAAGCCTGGGAATCACAAAACATGCTGCTTCAGAAAGTCCAAGCAGAGCAGGGGGCATCCCTGCTGCTCTCCATGATCAGAAGGGCGTAGCAACCTAAGGACAGCACTTCAGGACAAGATTCATTCTTGGCAAAGAGGCAGATGCAGAGGACTTATTTGGAGAAGACAAATGTCCTTTTTGCCCACCTCAGGTTTGCAAACAGAGAGCTCCCAATTACAGACCAGACACTCTTCTCCCTATGTGGGCCCCATCTGTGATCAATGACAGCTGTGTTGGTAGAAGAAAAATTTTCCAAAAGAAGTCAGAAAAGGCAAGAGACTAAGAAACCATGTCTAATCCCTATTGAAAGGTGGCACAGGCTGTGCCTCTCTTCTGATGCCAAAGCTCTCACTGAGAACAGGGAAGTGGCTTGGTTGGGATGCCTAACGCTGTAATCTCAATGCTCTTCAGCTCTGCCCCTCCTTGCCCTGTCTAAAAAGAGATGGATAAACAACAGGATCTGGTCTCCTGCTCTTGTTCTTTTACAGCAGACCAACAAAGTGATGATAAGGCAATGACCTACAGAACAGTTAGAAGAGAAGAGGGCCATCAGCACCAAGGTAGTGTGGCAGCTTCAACAGCGCTGCCTGGGAGAGCACATTCCCTTGGTGCCTGAAGGCTTTTCTCACCACATGCCTATTTGCACTGCCACCATCTCCCTGTTGGGAAGAGCAGCTCCTATCTCATAGTGCATGTGAGGTAAGGAAATGTTTCACACAGCGTGTGAATTCACTTAATTTAAAGAACAAAGGTTTTTAAAGATAAGCCTTAGTTAAAAACATAAATACACTCCTTACATGGGAACTGAATGCTTCCCCTTTCCCCTGCCTTTTCAGTATTGCCTGCTTAGCATGCTGGAGCTTCAGTGCCACTCACAGCTTGCAGCAAGATGAAGATGGCAGAAGAGCCTTTCCAACAGTTTCACTGGATACAGGTGCTGAGCTTTGCTTCCCTGTAGTGCTGTGGGCTCTCAGATGCATGGCTGCCTTCTGGCTGGTGGCAGAAGAAATGCTTGTGCCACCTCACAAACCTCTCTGCAGCTCTGGCACTGGAAGATGGGCTGGCATCTCAGCAGGACTCCAACCAGAGCAGGGTGGGTCCCAGCCCTGCTGCTCCCAGCACTAGCCCTGTGCACTCACCCAACCCAACAGCACCTCCTGCCTCCCTTGTTCCCACTGGCAGGCTGCTCTTGGGGCTCTGCTCTCACCTGCTCTCTGTCCTCACTTCTCCCTTCTCCCAGCTGGGTGCTGAGGTGAAGATGGTTGCATGCGTGAAGTCACAGGCTGAGGGTGATTAAGGACAGGGTTCTGGGGAGCCACGAGATACTGAACCTTGGAGGGAGGGAAGGGAAGACCAGGTCCCAGCCTTAGGTACAACCAATATCACAGCAGGGACAAACCCACACCTCCATTAAGGTAAGCCTGGCTTCGGCATATGCATACATCCCAACTGACACTTCAGCCAAAATGCATCACTGCAACTGCTGCCCCATCTCATACACAACTCCACCCACGTTCCCTCTGACACCCTACTGAAACAACTGCAAATAACAATGGCTAGAATTTCACAGAACCACAGAATGGTTTGGGTTAGAACAGACCTTGAAGATATCCAGTTCCAATCCTCCCAGCATGGTCAAGGACACCTCTCACTATCCCAGGTTGCTCCAAGCTGCATTCAACCTGGCCTTGGACACTTCCAGGGATGGGGCAGCCACAGCTTCTCTGGGCAACTTGTGCCAGGGCCTCACCACCCTCACAGTGAGGAACATCTTCCTAATAGCTAATCTAAACATACTCTCTTTCAGTTTGAAGCCATTACCCCTTGTCCTATCCTAACAATATCTCTGCAATTGGCAGAAAATTTTTTTTTGTATCAACAGAGCAAGTGATTCAAATACTTCCTGTGACCACTGGCTCTCCTGGCTGTCTCCAGACAGAGTCTGCTTACAATTTTTACCCATACAGTGTCTGCATATGTGTTTCAACACAAGTTATTTACACATGCACATAAAAGTGTGCTGGGCTTATAAAACCACACGTTATAGTGGGAAAGAGCACATAAACACATACATCAGATGCAGAAATCCAACTCTGAAGAGTCTGAGATCAAGCACACGAACCGTCTGTTACCAATTATGATTAAATTATAAGTCTTGTTCAGTAAAAGGAAAGGCTGCTTTAAGTATTAAGGCAACTGTAAAGCTATCCCCTTTGCCTATGCCTCTCTCTTCATCCCTCTACTTCTATCTCCTCCCTCTGGTACCAAGAAGCAACAAAAAGAGTCTTCCTTTTATCTTTGGTCTCCCACAGCAACTGTCATCAAATCATTTGTTATTTCCAAGCAAGATTACTGTCACAAACAGAATCTGGAGCTCCATATGAAAAAAAGACTCAAATTCCAAGCAATGAAAAATGTGGCTGGCTGGTTTCTCCACAGCTTAGGTCACAGCCAGCCTAATTAGCCTATGCTCACAACCTTCTATGTTCACATAGTTTAAAACCTGTCTTCCAATTTTCAAAACAATTAAAACAAAACTTCGACTCCAAAGACAAAGACCTTTCACTATTGCAGTCCCCTCATTCCCAACCCCCAGCAAAAATAAATGAGAAATATATCCATTTTATAAACTAAGAAGGAATATGGTCATTCCTGCAATGAGAACATCTAGATTTTACTCCATATCACACATTTTTAAGTCATCTTCTCCTCCTCTTCTTTTCCCTGCTGCTGGAATGCAGTGAGCGTTGTTGCCTAGGACAATGCTTACACCGTGTGGAGCACAACAAAATTCCCCTCCAGAACACTGCAACTCCAAATGGCACTGAGTTGAAAGGAGCACAGCAGACTTTCACCTACAAGTTATTAAGCCAGTGACTTAGTGGTGGAACCAGATCTATGTGGCTAAGGTAGTGATGTCAGAACCAGCTATGGTTAACAGTTTTGAATTGTCCTGTTTCTTGAGCTATTTAGACCTCAAAGGGCAGAGTAGCTTTTTTCTGAATCATGGTCCTATTCAAGCATAACCTGCATCTGCAGTCAGCCTTTAATTAGGAATGACAAGTACTAGATGAGCTATTTGGATGAAGCCATGAATAGGTTTAATTTAAATAAAAAATATTTTTGGATTTTTTTTCCAGATTTAAGAGACAAAAAAAATCAACCAAACCTCCTCCCACCCCTCCCCACCCCACAAAAAAACCAATCCAACCCTACTGCTGATAGCTAGGGGGATTTTGTTTGTATTTAAAAAGAACCCATACCCTTCCTTTACATCATGGCCACTATACCAGTGCTGTCATTTATATGCAAGCAGAGTAATTTTTTAAATTTCATGACAAGGCCAGGGGATTTGTATTACAATGCTGTTTGTACTGCCCTACACAGAATACTGGATAAAATTTTACATAAAGCAGTTGCATCCAATCCAGAACACCTCTGGGACTGAGTTCAGGAGCCCAGAGGACTCCACCACTTTATTCTCCTTGCTGGACAACAGGACATAGGATTATCTCCAATCCCTTCCTCTATGGATTCTCTGGATAAGCAGTAAAAAGAGGCCAAACCAACCCAATTACATACTTGGTTCCCTCTTACCATCAGCTCCCTTGCTTTCCAAGTCTCACTAAGTTGCTGGGCTGCCAGATAAAAAGGAAATTAAGTCCAAAACCAGTTAGAAAAATAAGGGGCAATAAGTGATCAGCACCAGTAATGGCACCAGTCAGGGGCACGAACACTCCTGCTAATGTCACCCAAAGAGTGAGATCACTTGGAACAAACATGTTGCTGCTGGCTCTGGAGGGGTGTGGGATCATGACTGCTGACTAGTGCAAAGCTATTTTCAGTGCTCCATAAATCTCGTGCTCTGATAGTGCCCTTCAGCTAATGCTGATGGAGGGATTTTCTGTTCTTCTCAAGTGGCTGGACAAGCTCCCCTACTTCACGTGTAGCAACAAACCAGCCCAAATTATAGCTACTTGAGATTATCCTTGGTTTAGTCTTACAAATTCATCCCAACACATCCATTCAGTCATGACGGGCACATGAGTCAGAGTGAGTCTCACGGGACGACTCCCACTGCTGTTACTGGAAGAGTTTTTCCCTCATCTTGTTCCAATTTTCTCAGCCTCACACTGAATTTTGGACCTCATCTTTGGCAAGCAAGTCCTAGAAGCTACTCTTTTCAAAGCTCTTTTCATCGGAAAAAGATCCAACTCTTGCAAATGCACACTTGAGAAAAACTATCCTAACCAGTATCAATACCAACACCATCTGTGCCAAAGAGCCTGCAATTTGCATTTAGATGCAACATGAAGAACATGAAACAGGTTGAAGACTCAAAATTTTTCAAGATCACGAGGACCTTTTGCAAGCGGCTGCTGCTTCAGTCAATACATTTATCAGGGATGAGGATAATCTACAGTACCCCAAAATTAGTCCCTTTACTAGTGAAAATGGGAAAGACTTTCTATGACAGAGATATATTCCTTGCTAGGATTTGCCAGAGGAAGTATGAGGAGAAGAGCTGAGGAAAAAAAGCTTATTTCTGCGAGGATGTGTGTGAAAAGCATCAAACTGATGCTTCTTTTGTGAAAACTTGCATTTGTTCTTTCATTTTTCTATTCCATGTAACGAAGGTACTGCCTCAGTAATGGTTTGGTATACAAACCTCAGATATGATTTATGCCAGAAACAAACCTGGTATGCAGACTGAATCACCTAGAGAGCCTTTTCTAGCTTCCAAATTCCTAAATACTGAAGTGCTAATTGCAATTCAATTACAAATAAAAAAAATCATTCAATGTAACCTTACCTATCTCTAGTGGCACAATAATGCTCTGAATAAAACATTCAGAAAGGAAAAGGCAGGTGAAATTTATTTTGCATTCCTGATAAATTTTCACAGCACCTTTGTAAGTCCTGCAAAATATACTGTCATATACAAAATAAGGCATCTCCTGATTTGACTTGAAATTCAATAATAAACGGTAGGTTCAAATACTAAGTAAGTACAAGAAACTGTTTTTACTTTTGCAGAAACAAAACCAAATTACTGTATTCACAAGAAAGTAATGTCCTGTACTACAGTCATCAGCTCAAGCGGTCACCTTTTTCACCTGCTGAATTGATGTTTCATACCAACAGTGACATCAAGGAGCTCTCTGGTTGCAACACCACTATATGAATCACGCCTACCTGTTGCTCCACAGTCCAGTCAAGGACTGTCAAGTATGTGGAGGTATTTGCAACACATTACTTATTTTATTCAAAAGCTGGAGACTGCTCCTGAGTCCTTGCCCCAGGGAAGGGCTGCCCCAGTGGCTGTGCTGAAAGGAAAGCTCACCAAGTACCTTGTGCAAGTGTGAACTGAACTTTCCCGAGCAGTTCCCTTTTCCCACCCAGTTTTACAGTGTAGTCTACAGAGCTCTGTTCCATAAGGGTGCCTTCAAACAATGCCCAGCCCCAACCAGCAGGACAGCTGAATTAAGCAGTCTGAGAACGTGTTCAGCTCAAGGCAGTCGCCATCAGATGGGAAGCGACAAGAATTCATTTGTACTTCCACGCCTGCCAGCTTTTTACAGGCTAGGAAAGATCAATGAATCAAAGTTATTTTGCCCTAACAGAATTCTCACCACTTGTAGGATGCCAAGCACCTTATATGGTTTGTATTAGCACGACTGGATTTCTGTCAGTGAAATAAGATGCCACCACTTTATAGCCTTGGCGTCGGAGGCAGACCTCATGCACAATGAAGCACTTGTGTGAGAATGGCTTTATGCCACCCACATGACTGATGATATTATGATCTTAACTCATTTCACTCACATTCACTGCAGAAACAGTTCTAACCTCTCTTCTCTCCCCAAAATATACCACATTATGACCCTTAACACAGGGAAAGCATTATATAAGTGAAGAGCATTTCAGTCAGCTTGCTGAGACAAGGAAAACCAGCAAAGCAACTTTCCATATGCTGTGCAGGCAAGATATTTTATTTTAAAAAAGCGATACCTACAGTAGAAAAGAAAGGAAAGTTAACTCTACAGTGAAAAATCTGGGGAAATACACCATAAATCTTTCTGCTTCATCCACATTCTGTATTTTTTACCAGCTCTTAGATAATTCCGTGACAAGTAAAACACACTTGCAGAAATATTGTCAAGTCTTAAATAGGACTGAAAGTGCCGCACCCACTGTTCTTCTCCTATGGCCTACGTGATCTCCCTCTTGACTTTTTCACTATTCTGCAGGCCACTCAGCCATCCTGTGACATTGTATGCACATGTTACAGGCCTATCTCTGGCCAAATGAAGAACAGAAACAATGGAAGTAATGACACGGCTCTTCTACTTAACAATTAACAGAGTGTTATTCAGATATTGCAGTGTTGTATTTTGTAGCTAACTGACTCCATTTCATTTAAATGAAAGTCCTCAACAGCCTATATTCAAATGAGATAAGCTTTCTTAGTCATGTCAGAAGAGATATGCTGCTGGAATGGAGGTTAGGGAGATTTAAAAAAATACTAGCAAACCCAAAACTTTCCAACTCTCAACATTCTGCCAGACTCTGGATATTGAATAAATGAAATAGTTGCATAGAACAGCCACCTTGGAATGAAAAAATAACCCCAGATCCACCTTCAGTTCTGTTATCCTACTGTGTTGTGTGATGGCAACTGTAGCTGCTGCTTTATAACATATCCCATTTCTCCTCAGACAGCTGAACTTTCAGCTGGACTTTGTCATATTCAAACTGCAGACAGCTTCTATAACGCTTCTCTTGGATGCAGGATGTGGTGCATCATGGAGATGTCTGTAGAGCCTGTCTATGAGCTATTTTGTTATGTAGTGGGAAGCAGCACAGTAAGAAAGTAGGGAACAGGAAGAGAAAACTGAGGACAAACTCCATATAATTGCCTCCCACTTGTCTGACAAGGTCTGAGCCACCATGGATTCAAGGCACAGGGAGAAGATAGAAAAATGGCTTTAAACTTTGAAACATTCATTGCTTTCAAAGCACTGCTCAAAGATATCTTGGATATGCTCAATTCAAATAACTCACATCAGTGAATTTAATCTCTGGAAAACAAACTTGTAGTTTTGTGTCTTCTCAGACGTTCCAAGGTTCGAAGTGTAAACGGAAGATGGAATCATGATTTGTTATAGAAGTGGACTGCAAAAAATAGAGGAGGGAGGCACAAATTCTGCAGTTTGGCAGATGCCCTACAAGCCTCTCTTGGCACCCAAGCCTAGGGGCAGACCAGTCTGAAAGGAGATTTAGGCCATCAGCACTCCTGGCTCTTTGTGGCTTAGAAGTTATGCATTGCGAATCAGAAATACATCACTTAACTTTTTTGTTTTGGTTTGGTTTAAGGTTTTTGTGAGCTGAAGCATTTCAATCAGTGTCTGCCTTAGAAGGGAGAGGCTGCCTACCTCCTCCGAGCCTACATATCTGCAGAGAGACCTAATTTGAGAGAGGACAGGAACTGCGCTGAGCTGCTGACAAGACCCCGGGAAGGACCAGCTTGAGCACTCCTTGAAGAGATAAACCTTTACATTCCAGGCAAAGGCTAATTCACACCTCTCTCCACTCCTGACTGTTACGAAGGAATCAAAACAAGTTAGACAACCTGCTGCAAACCTTCTCCTTCTTTCTGAAGCAGGATGTGCCCTTACGTTGTGAAGTGGTCAGGAGTACCCAACAGTGCTGTTGGCAAACCACTCACTGAGGACAGACACATGTCCCTGTGGGCAAGTGCAGACACCACCAGGTGTGCAACACTGTACAACAGCAAGCATGCCCCACTTTAGAGTCAAAATAGAGATGCTTCAGCAATACATACAGAAAAGCTTTAAGAAATAAGAGCCAGGACTTCCCATGCTGTACTTGTGTAGGACAGAAGGACCTCCAGTAACAAGCTGCCAACTCCTAAGCAGACAGACAAAATTTTATGTACAACTTTTAACACCAAACTTTGTTTAAAATACAAGAATGGACAGAACATAGTTGACAACCTCACTTATGAAAATCCTGGAATAAACTCTCTGACACTGGCAGTTTTCTTATTTTTATTGGACTGCCTGCAATTTTTTTTATGGTTTTATTTTTAATGAGCCATTTCTAATGTTTAATTTCTGAGAACATTTGAACTCCGGTAACACAAAAGGATCACTGTGAGTGATTCATGTCTTCACAAATCAAATTTAGACAACAACAGGTTCGGACTGCAGTTCTTTGTCCCTGGGTCATAACAAAAAATCCCCTGTGCACATACTGGAGAATGAGGCACGAACAGTCCCCTTCTCAGGTATGTGTGGCCATGGGAGCTAACCTTCCCTTTAAAGGACTGCAGGTGTCTGGTGTCTGATGACTTGTAAAATGCTAATAGTAATATTATCTTAGCTGTAGTTCTAAGTAAGTTTTCTGCTTAGCCCTTGGTTTCACCTTGCAAAAAAACCGTGAGATTATGTTCATTTCATACAGGCCATAATTTTGTGGGTTTGTTTGGGTTTTTTTATAAAGAAAAAATTCTGTCAGATTGCTTGTGTAGTTTTACATGACACGGCAAGGAAAAAAGAAAGCATGAAGGTGGAGAGAAAGGAAAAACCTGAGAAACTGAAGCTTGTGGCCTGGTGCTTACAATTCACAGGCATGAAGCAGCAACACCACAGCTATTGCTTTGATCTATCTCCCTATTAATTCCTCTTCCCACAATAGAACCACTGACATTTCACTGGTATTCAGATGTGATTAAAATACATTCTAATACCTATAAATAGAAATGTTGGTTCAAGCACTAATTAAAACCAAATATGGCATTTGGAAAACTGTATCAACAAAAAAGTAAAAAGGTGCAGTAAACAGCAGCAATCAAAATGTTGCCCCCCCTTTTTTTTTCTCTGAGAAAAAGACAGACCTCTGTTCTATGGATCTTCGTGTTAATGTCTGGATTTCCAAGTGTTAACAAGCATCCACCCAGAAACTTCAGCATAACAGTAACAACATAGACCATGCTCCCTCCTTCAATTCTCATTATTGCCATAAAGCTCCAATGATAACAGGGTAAGTCATGCATGCTGACTTTCTGCAGCCTTCATGGTAGTTTTTAATTAAATGTTAAGTTTACCTTGTTCCCACATTAGTTTGATCATATGCCACTTCATAACTAACCCTTGTTTTCATATATATGTACCTACAGATCCTTTATTTTCATTATTGATTCTACTTTTTCACCTCCCCTCCTGCATACCATCTACTTGAAGCAAAGGCATATTGCAAGGCACTGGTACTTTACAGCTTTGCTGCCTTAACTGTCCGGACTCTCTACAGCTTGAGAAAACCATGGGAGTTCACAAAATAGCCAGCTCTGCATGTGGTAATAAATATTTACTGGTTTGTCCCACAAAGATATAGAGCACTTTTGAGCAGCTATGCTAGCCTTTACAATATCACATAAAGCAGTATTTTCCTCAGGGAATGTTAATATCACTGGATCATACTAGAGACAACTGTAAAGAACTGACTCCCCCTTAAACTCAAGCCCCAAACCAGAGCACACCATAGTCTCTCTGGAGAGCTAGCTTTTCCGAATCCTGAGTGAGACTTGGAGCACACAAAGAGGAACAATATGAGCTGAAAATGGGGAATAATAATTTTAGAACATGACGGACACATTTGGAGACAATATCACAACTAAAACAAACTAGCCTCTACAATACAGTCAGCATGCTACATGAAAAATTTAACACTTGAGCAAATGTGCTGCCTGAGGTACATATACAATTGTTTGGACATCTAGGCTGCACTGTCCTCTGCTACCATGGTATGCAAACACACCCGGACCTACACAAAACACACAGGCATACCAAGTCACTAAGGCATGTGAAGATGCAACAATATCAGAGTTAAAATCATCCAATTTCAGATTTAGACATGTGAACAGTGAACTTGAGTGAGCCTGGTTCCTAGTGGAACACTGTCACTCTTAGGCAACAATGCAATGGCGTGTGTTAGGGAGATTTTTTTTTTTAAGAGACTCACCTCAGCATCTTGCTCCCGGAGATGGTATGTTCTCTCCAAGCTCTGCAGTGTTCTAGGACACAATGTCTTCTCCTCCAAGAGAGACTCCAGAAGTAAGACCAGCTGGTCAGGGAGAAGCTAAGAGAAAAATAAATGCCATGTGTGAATGAAGATCTCTACTGACTGAGCAATTACATGGACACAAACCAAAGAGGACAGGATTGTGATAATGTGTATTTCCAACGTGTGCTTGAAATACAACATGGACTTCTAGCTGGTTTCTGAAAAACCTCAGAGTTTATGTGTCTGTGTTCTGAAAAATTGTGCTGGGGCACTTGTTTTTCATGGTTTTCATTACTATAGTTAGGTCAGATTTAAAACATGTTTATCTTATTGAAACATAATCATAGCTTAATAAGTAAGATTTTTATGGAATGTATAAACTAAGTAATTTTGTTTGGGATTGGAAAGAGACAAAAAGAGACTAATTTACAGTGCATTATTTCAGGAATCAACAAGGTGCACGAATGTATAATTTTTAGAGTGGCATTTTTATCTGATATATAAGCATTTGCATGATATATTTACAGTGAACAAAGAAACACAAATAAGTGACCCAGAGAACAAGAATTGTAGTGACACATTTTGAGGACATTTTCTGGCAATGAGTCACAAGCCATTCATCATTATATGGTAAAGACACATGACCATTTTGTTTGTGGCACACATAGAATAATATCTATCTATATGTAGAGATATATATATATCTCCAATAGTTACTTAGTTGCCTGACTCCAGAACCTATCATCTTCTACTTGAACCTAATGTAACCTAAAAAGAAAAAGCAGAAGAAGTCTGTTGTAGCAAGTGCTTAAGTGCTTTGTTTAATAGGCTTATTGGATGAACAAATAAATAATTCAAACAGAGCTCAGAGAAATTACCCCAGCTGCCAAGAAAGAAATCGACTGGAAATTCAGGATGCAAGGTGATCAGTCAGAAGTTTGTTATATGCCCCATAACTTTCCCCATTATTCACCACTGCAGGGCACCAAGAGACGAAGGGGAAAGGAAGGATGTCAGTTTAAGCTTTTGCACACAAAAAGAAACCAACACTGTTCACTTCTGATGTTCTGAAGGCACTCTAATGAAGAAAGACAACCTGTTACTTTGACACTACTTCCTGCTTTTAGCACATTTGGCGATTTTCTGCTCCCACCTCACTGCCTGCCCATGTCCCCTGTGCCGCGCTAACACGCTGAGCAGGGATGAATTTGGCTACAGGAAATGCCTCATATCCCACAGCCAGGGTTTATGTGGACTGAACAAGTCTGGATCCCTGATCTCTGACAGCAAGTCCATGAAGATATCAAGGATCTTCTGATAAGTCTTGATCTGTAAAGTATCACCATTAACAACTAACACAGCAACATGACATTTTCTTCCCTTTGAGACTGATGTAATTTAGCACAACATTATTTAACATTACATTTAGATTTATGAATCAGAATAAATCAGAATAAAGAGAAAAAGAGATCTCTAGGATTTAATGCTCTGCCTTGCATGCTGATTTCCTTCCGTTCGTTTATTATTCAAGTTAGAGGTATTCCTGAAGACTGAAAAACCCTCACATCTTACTGACTCTTACTGAAACATTTTCTAAGTGATACTGAAGCCTGCCAAGAAAATGGCACTGTTAAAAATGGTCAGACACTTAAAAATATTGAATGTTTCAATTTCAGGACAACTACTAAAATGACAGCTTGAATGTTTATTCCATAGTCCAACAGCAGCTGCCTGGGGGTTGGTGAGACACGGTAAAAAATGTAAAAAGGAAAGCTTCTGGGAAGTGGCTCTGCTTGGAAACTGAATTAATTCTGAACACTAATAAAATCTGAAATATTGCAGAACTCCATGCACAAAAAAGGTAACTTTTGATTTAGAAAGTTTTGCCTGCTAACTACAAAGACAGTAGAACAGTATTTGATTTGTAGAAACTACAGAACAGCTGCTTGAATACACAGGCACAGAACAGCTGAGGGTTACTATTTTATAATATATCTCCAGTATAATAGCTATACAGATTCAGCCACAGAAAGATATTGTTTAAGGTAACATTATAGAATCTCACTGAAGCCAAGAGCAGCAGCAGAGCAGCAGCCATGCCCTTAATTTACCTCTGCCCATGCTGCATCATGGCTAAAGACTTTTCAGAGTTACAGGGTAAACACTTATCAGTTCAGATTTGAGACTGCAGAGTAAAAAAACAATCAAACAAAACAGACAAAATACCCCACAAACAATAAAAAAACCAAAACTAAACTAACTAAACAAAAAAACCAAACCAAGCCTGCCTGAGTTCAAGAAGCGTTAGGACAACGCTCTCAGGCACATGGTGGGATTCTCGGTGTCCTGTCAGGGCTAGGAGCTGGACTCAATGATACTGATGGGTTCCTTCCAACAGAGCAGCTTCTATGACATGAGAACATGGTTTCTGCTCAAGATGATACTTTACAAACCAGTTTCCACCTCAAGCATTAATTACAGCCCAAGGCAGGAGCCAGCAAACACCAGCAGGGGGGTGGGGGCACCGGCAGAGGAACCTGACAGACTCCTCACCGCACTGGCACTAGTGGGCGCAGCTCGTACATTTTGTTCTCTAACGTGTTTCTAAGACAAAAGTAGGAACATTCTCTTCTACGTCCTACCCCTTCCTTTCACTAGAAGAGACTCCGTCAAAGAGAAAAACCTATCTTAAGCAAAGACACAGAAAGCTTGGCAGAAGTTTCACAACAGAAGCTGCTACAAAATTCATCCAGGGGTGTAGAAATCTTCTTTTCCTCAAACAGAGCAGTATGAATATCACTATCCTCAAAGCAGTTTTGTAATGGTTATAAATAAGCTTCAAAAAATTGCACTTGAATTTTCTGCCAAAAAGCCCACTCTTGTTATTTTTTGTTTTCCCCACTACCATCTTATTTGTCCTGCCCATGTGTTACTTCTCGTCTTCATACCAGGAGAATTGTTTGGGGTACATGCTGTCAATTTTCCATTTGTTTGCTTTATGTTTTAATACAAAGGGGCCCATGCTACCAAAACATAAATGTTGTAGAGAACAGAACAAAAATTTCAAGTATCATGAAGCCATTTTCCTTTACAACTCATATTCTGTGAATGCATACTGAAATATCTAACACACATTAAAAAGCATACAACACAGATATAGCAAGTTACAGCAGCATGAACTTCACTTTATCAACGTGTGTCGCCATGTTAAAAACATCCAAAAAACAACCATAACACCCTAAACACACAACTTCAGTATTCCTCTTAAAGTAAGTTTAAAAAAACCCCCATAAACTGAACTGTACTGGAGAGTGTTCAATCAAGACGTTCAAATATACATGATTACTAAAGCAGATCACTTCAATCAGGAAATGTGGTCAGGATCAAGAAATATTTTCATTACGTCAATGACTGCTGCAACAGGATCTATTTATATTTCAAAGTAGATAGTTCCTGTCCCAACCTATGACTGCTGCATGGAAATCAGACTCGTTTTCCCAGGGCTGCCCCTCCCCCAGTTGTGAGCATTGACACTACAAAAAGGAAATAAATTAATATGTTCGGATCAAGCACACCAGAGGTTTTCTGTCATGTCTCGTGTAATTAAACATTTTCCCCACTATAAAGCTGCATCCCAGCACTGTACACATTATCGTGCCCTTAAATCTATAAAACCTCTCCTTGCAACTCTTCACCCTTTTGAAAGAGTTCACTTTGTCCTGCCACTAAACGGCCACTTGTCCCCTGCTCCCCCTGTTACCTGATGTGGTTGTTTTAAAGTTTGAATAACACAGCTGTTATCCTTAAAACAAACTGCAAATTATATAATTTATATCAGGGAATATCAAAACTAGGTCTGTTTTTGAAAAAGGCAAGATGAAAGAATTAAAGAAAATGTAACCAAATTGAAAATATAACTTGGACTGTTAGAGAAAAAGCTTACTGGGGCTGAGATTCATAGTATACTAAGTATCTGGGAAGTAAGAAAAGCATACTTTGTATTTTATTCATATCAGCACACAAGACATTTAAGCCATTATATTGTGTTACAAGAGTATCTCAATTCATCAGAAGGTTTGACAGGGTTTCTGCAGATAATTTTTGAAAAAAAAAACCCTATGAATTTTCTGAGTACAACCCCTAACCTGTAAAAAGCACAAAGAAAGCAAATCTTTCCTCTTCCAAGATCTGGTATAGCAGCTACAGAAGTCATCAACCTCACATCCCAAACGACCACCCACGTGAAGGAGCGTTATTTATCTATTCCTACATTAACAAATGCAATAAATGCCAGATTCACACTTTATACTAGAAAAGAAAAAATGCCACTGAAACATTTGACTACTGACCTTCCACAGCCGTGAAATGTGACACAGATATATCTATCCGAGTATCCACAGCACCAGCACTTGCACTGCACCCCTCAGCCAGGACACAAATCACTAAAGTTGTACAGCTGGTATGTTGAATAACCCATTTGCTCCTGCCTGTATTTGAATGAAGTCATTGAAAGCCTCCTTGGAGGGGAAATCTGCCTCAGACTAATGCAGCAACCGATTGACAGTGGCATGATTTCTATTATTACTCCATTATCACACTGGGATCTGTGCCTAAATGAGCATACTTCCTCCCTGATGCCATTTCCTTTTATCCTGGCTCTAATCTAAAAGCGGATCAATGAGAGTAATATATGTGATGTCACTTCAATTTACAGCCATTGCCTCCTTCTCTCGCATGCACAGATGGATCAATTCTTCCCAAAAATGGTTAAGAAACGCACAGGGAGATTCTTCTCCGAGAAAAGGGTTCTCTGCTATATTTGTCTGTGTAACCACAGCAAGGAACTGTTTACACTGAGGAAAAAAACAGGGGGGAAAGGAAAAAAAAAGTCACTACTGAGCACTGGAAAATGCTGGCTGTAATACAAGAAAAACAAGGCCCAACAACACTGCATTAAAGCAATTTAACCTTTGAAAATTATACAGAAACGTTTAAAGTTTCTAGGGCACAATATATTTCTCCTGTATTTCTTTGGGGGAAGGTAGTCTTGAGTCCCACCCCTGAAAACACGAAATGCATTTTCATTTACATTTTTATAAATTTTTCCAAAGTCAAATGGAATTCCTTCTCACTCCTCTCTGAGGAAAGGGAAAATCCCCATTCCATAGCTCAAGGATTTCCTTAAAACAGAGTTTAATCATAGAATTCTTTAGGTTGGAAAAGACCTCTAAGATCATAGAGTCCAACGCTAACCCTGCACTGCCATATTCACCACTAAACCGTGTCCCTAAGCACCAAGTCTACATGTCTTAAATACCTCCAGGGATAGTGACTCAACCACTTTCCTGTGCAGCCTGTTCAATTTTCTCATAAATTGCAGATAAGAAAGCAATGCTACTAGTCCAGGAGACAGGATTTATAGGTCCAGGTCATCTCTGCAGCTAGACTCCAAACCAGTCAAACAAATCCCTGAGTGAATCTCATGTTGTAAACTCTGTCCATGCACAATTTGCCCTGAAGGCTCTTTTCTGCAGGCTAAACATCAAACCTCAGTAAAACAAATCCCCCATTCCTAAAACTGTCAAAAAAAATTGTTAACTTGGAAATTCAAGAAAACATTATTTACTCAGCATTTTTAAACAGACTTTGTCATTGTTTACCTCAAATAATATTATTCAGATGCTGATCAGCACAGTCACTTCTTTTAAATAAAAAGGCGCTCCCCACCAGCCTCAGCCCCAAGGGCTAAATGCACTCATATCAAATAACACACAGATTCAATAAAAATGTCCACGCTAACAGCTGCTAACTAGCACTGTACGATACACTACTGAAGAGTTTCACTCTGAAAGAACCAGCTTGCAGTTGGATCAATGTGCAGAAAAATAATCTGCAGTTGACACAAAAATGCTTTGAACCAGTTTGCAAAATAAAAGCCGTCTTTGCCAGAGGCTGACAAAACTTCAGAAGCACATAGTCTGTTTAGCTTTATTTGGGTGAGTTTGTTTATGGCTTTCCTCTTGCTGGAAAATCAGCTACCCTTAAAATGCTTACGAAATATAACTAATCCTCACCATATTAAAAAGCAAAATAAATATCTTAGTCTGTAACTCATTCTCATCTACTTATGAACTGCACTTGTGTGAGCTCTCTTCCCACTGTGTGCAGTTTCTGTAAATCACTGCACAGATGGCTCTGTCTGTGCTCGGCAACTCACTTTGCAACATCCATTTCAAAAACAAAAACTAGGAATTGTGCTGGGTTATTATCATGGGGAAAAAAAATTCCTAGGAACTTGGCTTCAAAAAGCCTTACTTCAAAAAGTAATGGCTGCAACAAATTAATCACTATGTCATTTGTGTTGCACTTCAAAATGCTTTTTCTTGGACATTTACATCTGGCATGACCTGCTTCATACCAGTAGAACATAAAAATGACACTGAGATCAATTTATGTAATAAAAAATTGCACTGGCATTTTGTTTCCAGCTACTTTCCTGTTTATAACATCAAAATTAAGAAATCAGAAGTAATTTTAAGGCCACTACCTACTCAAATAGAAAGGATTTATTTACATATAAAAACATTGCTGGATGAAGGACACAAATCCCTGGTTTACATTCTCTGTTGATAGTCCAGTTACCCAATACCAGTAAAATTTTTAAAAGCCCAGCCATTGCTACCAGTCCACAACCTGAAAATCTTTTTCTTCAACTGCAGTACGAAGTATTTTCCCATCATTTACTTAATGGAGGGAAGATCCACTTACGAAGAAATTCAACATCTGCAATCTAATATAAATGCACTGAAATGTCAAAAATTATTAAACTTTTATTATCTAACACACTGCTGAGCCAGCAAAATGAAAAACAGGTGGCATCCACTACAGGTTCAGTCAGGTTATCAGTGCTTTCTCTCAGCCTTAGTTTTTTCAAAGAAACCTTTCACTATAACTTTACCCTCAAGCATAATAATTCCCTTTTAAGCATAATAGGCTACACATTCTCCATTCTATGCAGATTATCATCCCTGCCACTTACCACCATGCTTCCAGCATGTACCGTTTCTGCTTTCAGATTAAATGGCCACATCAAGACAAAGTGGACACAGGAAGCCAGATTGCACACCTAAAGTCATACTTCCCAGGACCATTACTGAGACATAGTTGGAAAAGCACTGCTGTGACACAAACTGAAGTTGAAGCTAGCAACAGCAAGACCTCCAGTCAACCCCTCACCTGATCTCAGAAGTTCCCAGCAGTGGAGAGGTGATCAGAGTATCAGCCCTGTGGTTAGTGCTCTCCAGCTGCAGGAAAGCAGCTGCCACTAAGATTACCTTTTTTCTCATCTAACAGCCCACACAACAGAGGAACTGCAGGTTCAGCAAACTGTTCATCTAACTACAAAAAACAAAGGCAAGGAGACCTCTGGATTTATTTTCCAGACTCTTGGGCAACTGCATATTAAAAGATTCATACAGAAGACCTGCTAACAAGTCTTAGTTAGCAATTGGTGGAAAGATTTCATATCCACATTGTAGCTGACATGCAAGTATTTGCCTCCTGATTTGTCCACCCAAAACACTTAGAGGTCTTAGCTGCTCCAAATCATGTGCTGACGCTGATCAGTGGCAGTATAAACCACTCTCCTTGAATGATCACCATCTAGATTCTCTGAAAACCAAAAGGCTATCAAGTGTCCCCTGTCACATCAAAGGAAAGTCGCAGACTAGAGCAGACAGAAAACTGAAGAGCTGAAGAACCATAATCACTGAATACTAGTCACATCCATCCTCAGGCCTCAGACAGATTTCCTTTATTTTTCTGACTGTAAGTACTAGAAGCAGAAAGACGGACAAAAACCTGAGAGCCAAAGAAAATTAACTAATTTTTCTAAGCTTTGATAAATTGCAAAGTACTGGCCAAGTAACCTCATCCCCCATACTGAAATTGAAAAATCATGTATCTGGAAACTAGCCCAGGCAGCTAAGCTACCTCTTCAGCCCAAAATATCCTTGCACTAGAACTGAGCAAGGACTAGCTGGAAGAAGTATCAACTTTTTCCTTGAGAATTTGGCACACAGTTGACAGTTTCTGGGACAGAAATTTGTTCAGCCTATACCTACCAATGCAGGACATAGTCAATGGCCAGAGTTCAGCTAGGATTATGATCTTCAAGGATCACAGGAATTCAGCATGGGTTTCCCAACTCTCTTACGTGTGATTAGGTCTTGGGGAAATCATGTTCACCAGAACATGTCCCTTTGATAAGTCAAGTACAAAGGTACTATATCTGCCCCAAGCATGTGGCATCATTCAGAGAAAGAACCTGAAGAAGGAGAGAGAACAGAACTTCTCTTTCCCCTCAAAACTTCCACCAGCCTGGTTGCTGCTGAACAAAGACTTACCAGTTTTACTTTGCTTATGGCTGTACAATACAACAACACTTCACCAGGGAGGACTCTCTGGGGTTCATCATAAAGCACCACTAATGTCACAAGCCTTCCTGGAGGAAAGGATGAAAACATAGACAGGAACCTGCACTTCCATCTCTTAACCATTTACTTCTGGAATCCATTCTGTTTTCTACCCTTTTTGATTCCAGAACAACAGGTGATGAGTGCTTTCATGTTTAATTTTGCCATTTGTCTTTCAAAATTTTACATCCACTGCATTTCCGGACCTCAATTAGCAATATTTTCTTCTGACCTGAAATCTGTCTCTGGTGGACTGTGTGTACAACACAGCCTGTGCGTACTCACAACAATTTTTCCACATCCCTTTGATCCTTTTTTAAGGGCAGTTTTGTGGTTTGCTGGTTTGGATTGTGGGTTTTTTACTTATTAAGAATGCAACTGAGCAGGTTGAGTGGACTCCAGTTTCAGAAATGCACAGATACCTCTAAGTACAGAAAATATTACAACAGATGTAGCTTTAGCAGTCTAAAGATGCAGAGATGCCAATCCACCAGCATCAGCTTCTAGAAGTCTTTTTTTAACTAAGATCTCAAAATGGCCACAACTAAAACTATCCAGTTTACTGACAGAACTCTTTCACTCTGGCTGAAAGTCATCTAGTTCCACAGTCCCTTCTCAGCCCAATTACCTCAGCATCCCAAAATGAAGCCTTTGGCACTTCAGAAGATAACTGGCACCAAACCCTGCACCATGACTCCAGCAACACAGCTTACCTTACAGGTGTCATATTGGTCTTTCAATTTTTACGCTGGTTCCCACCACAATCTCCATGAAACCAAGCACCGCTGGCGACACGAGTGGACACTGAGGCAGCCAGATGAGCCCAGCGAGTCAGAGCACAGTGCTGACAATGCCAAGGTCGTGGGTCTGATCCCTGTAGAGGCTGTTCACTTAAGAGCAGGGCTCAATGGTCTTCGTGGGTCCCTCCCAACCCAGAATGTTCTGACTGCTGACTGGGGATCACAGATGACAATCTTTCCTATTCCACAATTCTCCACTCCAAGCATACTGACTTCTTGAAAGGGAGACTGAATTTTTCAACAGATTGATCTAAAACTTGCACTGTCAGCTAAGGACTGGTCAGAAGCATCATCACCTCCCACTCCAGATGCAGGGCAAGTTTCTAAGTTTTGCCTGCTCTAGAACAAATACATAGCAACTTGTACTTAAGGGGAAAAGGAAAAAAAAAAAAAAAAAAAAAGAAAAACAAAGCAACCTTTTCTCCCTTCCAAAAAACCCTTCCTGAAACAAAACACTTCACTGCACACAGCTCTCTCCAGGGGCAGAAAACAAGGAAACGAACAACACGACATATTTGTTCATTGCTTAATACATTCGTGAGAGCTACTCAAATCCTTTAGTGATGAATATGATATGGAACAGAACAGGTTTATCCCATTACTTTATACTGCTGATTTTAAAAATATAGATGAGCTTTTAATTAAAACTGTTGCAAAAGAAAATTAACACTGAAAAAATTAAAATCAAGCCCTTAAAATATCTGAGAAAAAAGGGATGAATGTTGCATGACACCCTTATTATGCACAGTACTATTTAAAAATATGCTATAGTTATTAGCAAGGATAAAGCTGCCAGATTTTCTCTTTCAAACTCTATATTTATCCTATACGAGAACATTAGAACTAACTATAAAAATAATCAAAGCTTCCTGGATATTAACTTTTCCAAACTGCCATTTGACTTATGGATTTTGAGCTTGAAGGAGTGCAAGAAATTAAGCGCTTGAGACAGGATTTCCACACCGTTAACACGTGCAGGAGTAGGGCTTCTACAAAAAAGAAATGGCAACCCAAAACCTACAAGTTAGTTGAAATACTAATGCTTTCAGAAGTAATCACCAGATAAAATGAGTTTAAAATGTGATTCTGCTCACATTTCTCAGATGAGACTTTCTGTAATGTCAGGGATGATATGTGAACTATTAAAAGAGATCAGGAGTTACTTTATCATTTGTACTGACCGGTACTTCCACATAGAGACACAGCATTAATAATTACTTTTAGATCCAGATAATGGATTTGTTTCTTGACTCATAAGTACAGGGAAACTCTATTCAGTTTAACAGAATTACACCAAAGCACTAGCCTCTGAAGAGCCATCTTGAAAGAAGCCCCAAAATCAGTACTTTCTTGTGTTTAAAGAAATGTGTGCTGGTTTCATGAAAATGAAAGTGACAGAATCAGAAAAAATATTTTAGACACACTAAGTAACTACTAAGTTGATTAAGGGGTAGGAATAAAAATAAGACATTTAAGGCATAAATTCCCTTATAGATTCACTCTCACATCTGGGCTAAAACTAGAGACTTTAAATAGGATACCTAAGAGTTTTCTGATTTTTTTAACTTTTGTGGATTTTAGAAGTAGTTGTATAGTAAATGTAGATTTTAATGTAGCTGGATTGTATACCTTACCCTGTAGCATAATGTTTACACATATCCAGCCCTATTACCCCATTCCATATCAATCCCTCTAAATTCCAACATCATATTTAGTCTTCTTTTCAAGGTAAAATGGAAAAAAGAAAAACACCCTAAGGCCTGGACCAGAAGATACCACACAGACACAGCGACCTTCAAGCCCAGAACTTTGGAGGAGCTCCAAGGACAGCACGTGCTGCAAAGAAGATGAAGATGAGGAAGAAGGGGTCCCAAAGACTCCAGACCCAATTCCCAAAGGGTGAGTCGGGGGCAGAACAGGGTAGAACTGGGGGTGGACAGATCTGGGATTGGATGGACCTTATTATAAAATCATAGAGCCACTGTCTGGGGGGCGTCAGGAGTATTCCCATGGCCTAGAGGTTGATTAAAGGACTTGCCCTCTTTATCTTATCTTAGGCACTAAATTGGCCTGGAGTCTTTTTCTCTGTGCTCTCTTAAGGCAATAATATATTAATTGCATGCAATTTATTATGCTAATTTGTACAAAGATGCTGACATAATAACTCACTGAAATTTTTTTACCTGTCTCCAAACGGGGTGGGGTGGGGGGGGTGTTGGGGGTTTTTGTTTGTTTGTTTGTTTGGGGTTTGGGGGGTTGATTGATTGGTTTTTATGTATCTGTAAGGAAGATTCAATGAGGTGCTTAAAATACCTTTACTTCATACCCTCCCTCCACTAGGTTTATGCATCACATTCCAGAGTACCTGGAACCATTTAACATATTTCTACAAAATGCAGGTACCTGCAACATGATTTCCAGAAGCAGGCACAAAGACAAGTTTTCATGGTGACATGGAAGAGCATTCTATGTTCTCCATTTTCAAACAGAAATTTTCTACCATGTTGCCCATCAATAATTTACTGCAACTTTCATTTTTAAAGATATTTGAACATTTCCAATACTTTACAAATGACTGAGGAAGCAATGGGAAACGCAGTTGTTGCAGAAAAATAAAAATAAATCCTTAGCCAAAACCTACACTCTGAAGTGGAATTTTATTCTATAAACATGCAGAGAAAATATTCCATTTATTGTCATTCATTTCCATCCCTTTTTCCCCTCTAGTAAAATGGACTAACATGTGTAAAGCAGAGAGCACTCCGTATCCTGACCTGTGCATTTTCGGGTTTCACTCCAGATATTTAATGCCCTGCTTAAGTTGGGGTCTTGTATATGGACTTGGAGGAACCAGTATGGGCCACAGCAGGACTTCATGGTGAGCTCGCATTTGAGAAAATCACTGCTATTGATAGCAGGGGAGCCTATCCTCCACAAAACTGCATTTACTTCTTTATTTCTAAGGCTTTATTTCAAAAAACACGATCTCCAGGAAGGATATGAGGAGAATTTGCTGACCTATGGCCTCATTCCACACTCCTTATGGAAGGAGAGCTCCCATTAACTTGAAGGGATTATTTTCTTGAGTAAGAAGAACTTAATCACTGAACTGACACAGAAATGTGAAAACAATCAAGCAGACAATGCCAGGGAACAGTGGGCTGACTGTGCAGCAGTAGAGTATTATTTATAATACAAATGGCTGGATAACCATTAAGTGCAGTACTTCAGCAGTAATTCGCAGTCTTATCTACTAATGGAAATAGTTGACTGAAAGTCAGCTTTAGCAAGAACCTGCAGTGCTGTGCACAGTGACAGAACCAAGTTAATCACACGAAAATTTTAAACAGTGAAATCCCATAACTAAGTTAAGAAATGTCTTGGTAACAATCACTTAAACCTAATTTAAGGTAAAGTAATGAATGCTTTAGAATACTGAAATGCAACCCATTCTGCTGTACAAGCAAAATATCTGCTCAGTATGGATCTGGCTCTTGAGAAGCAAAGACAAGCAGCCACTATATCAGCTCTCTTCATCTAGCAAAATCACTCTCTAGAAGTTTCATTTCAGATATGTGTATGCTGCTAAATGGACGTATGTGACTAAAATGGACCTTAAGTTTCCATTATAAACTGCACCTCTCAGCTGTTTATAATTTAACTATAAAAATTTCCCTCCAGCAAGAAACTTGGCATTGGGGTTCTCAGTCGATAACAGATTTTAAAAATATTATGTTCATTATTATTTCTGCAGATAAAATGTCCAAGGTGGTTTACTGATCTAAGACAAATGTCTTATCACTAAACTCCTACTTTTTAAAAATGAAAACTTAACAGTCGGTTACTGTAGCACGAGTCTAATGACATTTGCAAGTCTTTGATAACAAAGAGTGAATAGCTATGGCTACATCACAGAGTAAGTATTTTCGACTGGCAAAATTAACCCTTCATAGTTCCATCTCGAAAAAACATAAAATTACAGCACTTTTTTTTTTTTTCAAATTAGGTAGTAGAGATTTAGCTTGTTGTGTGGGTTTTTTGTGCGTGCTTAAAGGTAGTCCCCTGAATATGCCTTCAAATCCCAGCCACATCATCATCTGCACCAACAATACCCCACCACCACCGCAGTTTATGGGCACAACACTGCAAACACTCAGGTATGATTAACTAGACCTGCATGAATACCTCACCGACAGGACCAACAGCCTACACCTGCCACAAGTTTAAGCATTTGGGCCTCTTAAACATCCCTTTCACAAGGACATTACAGGGTTTGATAAATGAATTGCAAAAACACTTAAGAATTTTTCAGCAATAATATAGTTATCATTTTTTCAAACTAGCTCAAAACATGAGGATTCTGTATTATATTATACAGACTCAGACCAATTTCTATTAAAAGCTGCTTATTCTCTGCAGAATCTGAGGAATTTATTAATTCGTATACTACTATAGCCAGTCCAGTCTGAAAATACACTGAAATAAACGACTTATTATTGGAAATTCAACACTTCTTACTACCCTGGTGTTTTTAAACACAGACATCTTAGCACCAACAATACGTTGCAGTTTCTGTGCACCACTGACTCCAGCCTGGGAAGCTGCTGCAGCTCTTACTTTCAGATGTATACATACCTGCCACTCCTAGAAAGCTGGGAACTGATTGTGCTCAACGCCTCTGAAAATTAAGGACCTCCACACAACCCTAGTGTGCACATTACAGTGCCCAAGCAAAGCAGGCACTATACACCAAGATCTGTTTCTCTTCATTCTTGTTTAGCCATCGATTGTTACTGCTGGGCAAACTGCTGCCCACAATCACCTCAGCTATGAATCCACGTATCTGTCTTCATTTTGCCAATTATCTTTGCATAAATTCCAGAGAAGCCAAAAGATCCACTTTAAAGAAGAAAAAACATGTTAAACTGCCTCAGATTTCACCATTAAAAAAAATTTAACCTCAAAACCAAAATCCAAACAGGCAGAGGAAGCTGATTACATCTGTATTAGATATATTTTCCCCCCTGTAAACTGTTCCTAAAGAAGTTTCCTTTATTTCATACACCTCTGAAGTCATGAAGAGATACCAGCTGTGCTGTAAATGCCCTCTCAGCTGAGTATTACTGTTTCAACGTGAGTTAAAAGTGATTGAACTCCGTAGGAGTGATTGAACTCTACCAGAGACAGCGATCTTCTTTCATAAACACACCTGAAACAAGTGATTCATGATAAAACTAAGTTCTTATCCACGTCTCAGTGCAAATGGGCAATAGAGGCAAGAAGGTGATACAAAAGGAATCTCACCGACGGTCAGAGCGCGGCAACCCGTAACAGCTCAACTTCTCCGAGAACGGGTAATGCACGCGGCAAAAGAAACAGACTGTTACTGTGAAAAGGCCAAAAGACAAGGTTATACTTACTGAAATGCAATTTCAGTTCCACTCTGTGAGCAAAAGCACAAAGTCCTTTAACCTGATTACAGCTTGACTGTGGTGCCTCTCATATCTGTCTCCTCTTCAGGCTAAATACACAAGCTCTTCTTCTTAATCTAAATCCAATCACAGACCGCTCTGGGACATGCTCCACCCTTGCAATTACATATTTCTCTCAGTGATCATTTTCCAGCTCTTTCCTTCCCTCCTCCTTTTCCATACTGCAGCCTTTTTTATTCAATGCTCTTCTGGGAGCATTATCGCTCACCTAATAATCACATTAATTTGAAATTTTAATTTTGGCATTCAAACAACATGAAACTAGTTTTGACACATCTTACAATTCCAGAGGCAATAACAACATAAGGATTTTTTCATCTACCCCCAAACGTACAAGAATTTCTAGAAGGCAAAGACAAGAGAGGAAATGTTACCCTGTTGCTTTCTGTAACAAGATGAGAGCGTCCATTTATGGAAGGGCTCTATTAATTTCAGGCACTAGTCCACTGATTTCAAGGAAATATAATCAATGAACATACCCTTTCACTTTAATAACTGGAAAACCAAGTAGGTACATCAAGGTTTGCCAAGGACACCACATATTTCATAATATTTGGAATAACTGTACCTTATTTCTTTGTAAATAAAATTTTTATATATATAAAAGCAATACAGGGAAACAGCAACAATCTACTGCAACTGTAGCTTCTGTTAATGATGACTGTTACATAATTTACATGCTTACAGTAAATGGTAAGTGCTGGTCCGTGTGATTCCACAAAAACAAGCCCAGCTTACAGGGAGCCTGGCTAAAAGAAACAATTGCAGCAGTGGTATTTCAGAGGCCTGCATCCTTAATAAACCCAGTGTAACTGAGCAGCCTTTCCATTACATACTGCCGTTCTGTATTACCCTTTGTAGTCAAAAAATAGCTTGCCCAAATAGAAACACAGTGTTTACAATGCTGATTAGTTACGAGTGTATCTGCATGGAGAAAAATAATACGGATCTGAACCGTTGTGAGATGTATCTCAAGGGGAAGAACAGGAAAGTGACAACAAAGACATGTTGTGATATAACAGAAGGCAATTTTTTCACAAAGCTGCCCATGTTCCATACCATGTTCATGACTGTTTTCCTCTGGAAAACTGCTTTTCCCTTTTCTCAGTGTCCTTGGGATCTTTGACCATACAGCCAAAGTTGAGCTTTGAACTTCACATGAACAGTGAAGCAGGGGAGAAGGAGGGGTGGTGGTGCAGGGGGCAGACAGACAAACCCCCAAACTGTTGTGACTGGGCTTTTCAACATTTATATGGCTAAATTTGTATCGGTGAGGCAATTAGAGCTTATTGGCCTGAATACTGACAATCACTGACTTATGCCTGGCAAACCTGCAAATGACAACCCTTGCTGCTCACGGTAAGGACACCAATTAAGGGCCTCTCGATGTACACAATGCTGCTATTTACATATTTGTTTTTTAAAGCTCAGGTTTCCAGTTCCACCAATAAGTGCTCTCTGTGTAGACCAGTGATAATGTGGTGATACACATATGTGCTGTGTATCACAGTATGGCTGTAAATTGCAGGGGCAGTCAGCAAGAGGGATTAGTTTAATCTGTATGTTGGATATGTAAAATAGCAAAAGCCAGAATGGAAGCTGGTGAGTCAGGCTGTTGAAAACATGGGAAAACATACCTTTAGCTGGCTTTTAGACAGTTACGTTTTGAATGCTTCTCCATTTTTCAACCTGTACCTGCTACTGTTTAAAGCAGTAAATCTACTAGTGTCCGTTTTTTAAAAAATGGGTTGTAGATTATCCATATGAGAAAAATGTGAGCTCCATTACACTCTTTCCCCCTACCCCCCGCCCCTTATTATACACACATTGGGGTTTGGGGATTTTTTCAGGTTTTGGTGATTGGATTTTCCTCTATTTTTGGAATGTTTACTTAATGTTTGACATCTTACTGTTTCCTCCGGACAGGCAGTTCCTTTACTTGGTTTGGTTTTGTTTTGTTTTTAAATTACACAGCAATAGGGAGAAGAAAAAAAAGAAACAGTAATAACTTTTGAAAGCCCTCTCCAGGAAACTGGGTTGTAAAACCACAAAATCTGGCAGACTGACAAGGCAGAGGGGAGCCTCATATATTTTTATCTTATGTTTTGAAGCTGACAAAATTTCAAGTTGAGCATTTAGGAAAAAAAAAAAAGAAAAAAACGGAAAATGAACATACTTTGCTCAGTTGAAAAAGAGGGCTTTGGCAGGGAATAGAATAGACAGGAACGAAGAAGCACGTTTGTACTACAAAATTCATCAGAAGGAAAGAAAACACTACGGGAAAAAAAAAATCCATTGATAGGATGACATCTTCCCACAGAGACTTTACACATTCCACCCTTCCACCACTTTCCAGAGCACCCAAATTTTTTTCCAGTATTTCAATATATCTCAAGTTGAAACTCTATCTTGAGCCTTGTTTTCCCCCATTTGCTGTATCTGACACTTGATTAGGACCATGCATCTCCCCCAGGAGAGCGCTCTCTGGAGCGCAATGCGGGAGGCGAGGCCTGAGCTGCGACAGCACCAAACAACCCCCAGCCCCAGAGCTGCCTGTGCACACACAGCTACGGAGCGTGCACACACTGACACCTGCCCTGTGCACACACAGACACCTCCCCCGGGGTGTGCACACTCAGACGCCTCCCCCGGGGTGTGCACACACTGACACCTGCCCTCTGCACACTCAGACGCCTCCCCCGGGGTGGGCACACGCAGACACCTGCCCTGTGCACACACAGACACCTCCCCCGGGGTGTGCACACTCAGACGCCTCCCCCGGGGTGTGCACACACTGACACCTGCCCTGTGCACACTCAGACACCTCCCCCGGAGCCACCCTCGTCAGCGGCACGAGCGACCTCTGCTCCAGCACCTCAGGTACAACAACACTTCTGCACCTGGTTTTCAAAAGCCATTTCTAAGTTCCTTCTGTGCACCTCTCCTGAGCTTTCGGTGGTGTTGTTTATGTAAGGGAGTCAGCCAAACATCCCTGGAAATCGGGAAACACTACAAATAAATTTTTGTTATTGTGGCTGAAACAACTACATTAAGTTGTAATTCAAAGCAATGCACAATTCAAGGCAGAACATGATGCTACTTATCACCCATGGAATGATTTTGTCAAACTGTATTTTGCTGTTACTCATGTTCTACCACATTTTAATTTATAAATTTTAATAAAAAGCAAATATAGCAGTAATTAAATGGCTATAAACAAAAGTGAAAACTGTTGTATTTTGGTAATTACTATGACAACTCTACATACTTCTATTTCTCATACAAAAAAACCTTCCAAAGTCCACAATTACCTTATATTTGAAACAATGCTCAAAGCTGTATTTAAAGTACCTGATTATGAAAGGCAGACAGAAGTACTCTTGACTGAATGGGAATTACTATTCAATGTAAAGTAAGACAAAAAAAAATACTAGAAAAAGACAAGCACGGAGACGACAGGTTCAAACTAAGTCTCTCCACTTTTCCACATTAACGTTGATGCTAATTTTCCAGCTGTATTAATACACCCCATACAATTTCATAATTAAATTATATAATGTGACACCTCAAAAAACACATTAGGTAAATATCACAGGCACTTTAATTTAGCATAAGAGAGGCTGGCCACTTATTTAAAATTAGGTGCTGTTACTGATAAACTGCTACTCTGAAAAAAGTCCTACCGTGAATAACTATAAATCAATTTTCTTCATTTATACAAATCAACGAATACATAGAAAACTAATATGCAGCACATTTTTAAATACAGATTTTATTGCAACTCAAACGGAGTAACAAGAGAAGCTACTGTTCAGTTGTCTGATACAGACATTTTTTGCATATTTGTACCTTCATCACAACTTGCAAACAAACGTTTTTGCAGAGCAAATTAGCTGTTCCTGATGTAAAATGCAGATATCAGTTTTACACGACTTTTCTGACAGATGTGCATGTAATACTTCGCCATTACTGAGAAAATTATAAATCCACACAAAGCCTTTAAGAACAAGCAAGGCAGCATTTAAAACATAATACATTGAATGGATACTTGCGGCAGTTGATAAATGCAGAGCAGATCTGACTGAACTGATTTCAGGCTAAAACCTCCGAAGAGGACATCAGAGAACCATCTTGGAACAATAATGTTAAAGAAACAGAAATAACTAAAGATAGGTGACAAGTCATTTCAGACAATATTAAAGCCAAACAAGTTTTTGTAGTGAACATTAATAGTCACTTTATTTTTCTTTATGCTCCACAGACTACCTACTGCTCAAAACGAGACTTCTCACAGTTTTTAGAAACCAGGGAATCTGAGCTGCAACTGCCTTGCTTTGCGCTGAGATTTATACGTTAAGCATTTCAGACATAACAACCTTGATTTTACATCAGTACTTGTTGAGACAAAATTCCCACAGATTTCAGTGAGACTCATCTGCATAAGGACTGTAGGGTGGGGCACAGAGCACCTTCTGAGTAATCATTTTAAAGTACACACACTGTGATCATTTAAATTTATTTTGACATGTTATATTCTTTGGCTTCCTTTAAACTTTCATCACAGTGCTGAAACATGAAAACATTAAAGAGCACAACATTAAACAAAGTGCTGCGGGCAACAGACTTGCTCAGATCTAGCAGACCTTGAAGTCAACACATTACACTCTCCCAACCACCTTGTTCATGGATTTTATTATACAGGACATATGTACACAGTGTCCATTCTCATTTGGGGATATCGAATATACCAGTATGGTCAAATTAACTTTATATATTGGAATAAAAAGGTTTCAAAATAACATGTGTGCAGAGCAGTATAAAATTATGTGAACCTATATGCCAATACACAAAAAGTTTTTAGAAATTAGCAGGAAGCTGCTATGGAATCTAAACCAAGAAAGCACATACCTAGTGCATAAGAAGCATGTATTATCAAGGTGTTTTCTGACATATGTTTTGGTCACTGGAGATCTACACAAAAATTTATTCTAGCAAATTGATTTTAGCTATCTGTAAATGCTCTAGAGAAATGATTTGTGGTGATGAAGATAAACAGACAGATGCTAAGCCTTGACTTCAGCAACTAGATACATCCAGATTTGCATGAGAAAACAGAGAAAACAGGAACTTTAAAAGGTTCTAAATGGAATGCTTACAATTTACATCTTGGCTGTAAAACCAAAATATAACATATGGTTACAATAAGTCATCGCATAAGAGGTTTTTATTTATATACACACTATGCAGCCAATCCTGACACCTTTACATAGCCAAACTTCCAAATGATTTTTGCTTGTACAGCAGTGGCAGAATGGGATCTCCCATTTTGGTACTACTCCTTATCAGCATTAGGAGCAAATTCAGACTTAGACATCCATGGGCGCCCTGTAAGCTGTGTGAATCTTGGCCTCTGAGTTACAGGAAATGTGTTCACATTGTCTATTCTGCGTACTTCCAACTCTGTAAAAGGGTAAGTGTACTTCTGGCATGTGGTCTCGTATGTAAAAGAGATTGATGAAATGGAAGAGAGAGGCTTAAATATTTATAGTTCCTTTCTGAAAAAATGCAACACCAAAACCAAAGCAAAGCAACCAAAAACACAGCTAGATGAAATTAGATTAGTTTCCTTGGTTCAGCCCCCACTGAAAAGCCCACCCATACAGCAAAAACTGCTCTCACAACTGGCAGCCTCGATGGTCATGGGGATGGAATTAGAGTGGAAACTGAATTACACCCTCTTTCCCTGAAGGTGGTCCCTATGGATCAGTGTGTACCGGAGTGAGTTAGAAGCTGGCACCACTACTGTCCATAATGTCTCTGTTCTGTGGATGCAATCCTTCAGATTGCAGCTCTCTCCATATGACACTATTCGAGTGAGATAAACACCATTTTTTAAAAAAATCTCTCTTTGATGCAGCAATTGAAGATAAATATCTACTTGCAATAGAAATTCGTGATAGGAACTAATTTCAGGCTCCTACTAATCTGATTTAAGCATGATTTTGTTTCCATTCAGGAAGCTTAAATTAATTTAGCAGTTCCTGAACACTATTACAGAAAGACGAAGTATCCAGTAGCTTACAACTACAGTTCCTAGTTCAACAGCCACATTTGCTACACAGTTAGGTTGTGCTGAAAATTTGTTTGCTTTAGCTACCATTACGCAAGGGATTTGTACTATTACACTGTTATCCCATCACATTCAGATTTTAGACTTGAGCAGACTGCCTAGAGACTGAAAAGTGGAAAAATTCCGATCCTCATGCACGTCATGCGTGCTAAATTACCATCTGTGAGAAAATTTCTGGCATATTCCCCACACTGATGAGGCTCTGTCAATAATACACCCCAACACTGAGAAGTCTGATGTGTTTTCCCACTATTGTCTGCTTTCAAGTTCCAAATTTAATAATAACAATGAATAGCAATGAATAATAGCAATGAATACACTAATAATGATTACCTGATTATTGTTATTATGATTAAGTAAACTTTCAGTTCAGGACTACGTTTAATTTTAAAAGTTGTAGTTGGTAATTTATCCTGTCATAGAACACACCATTTTGGTGAGTAAAGGCAGGCAGGACAGAAACTGTGACCAAAAATGTCAAAATAGCTAACAGTCTATGAAGCACAAACTGAAGTCTCATACTGTTTTTCAGAGACTTTCAAAACAGTTTTTGAATAAAGGCACTTCTTCCCTTCAGGTCTTCCACAATTATATGGAGGAGTCCATCCAGTCAATTGGAAAATCAAGACACCTAACTCTGTGTTACATTTCCTAACTCCAGGACTTCCACAGTTCCTCTCAAAATGAAAGGTAAATACTGACAACCAAATTAAAACAATGAATTAATATAGTCAAAATCACTGATCAAGGAAAGTCCAATTAGCTTAATACCTCAGTACACAGGGTCAAGTCTGTTCCTCTTTGCATGCCACTCCTGCTATATACAGGACGGCAGGTATCAGGAGATAACCCACAAACAGCCTGGTAGGGTGACACAGAGGTGCTTTGTTCTTATGCAAAAATTCATGGCTAGGAACTGGTGGCACTCCTTCTCTTACAAAATGACCAGATGTTTTTATCTCCTTGAGGCAAAAAGCCATGGGGAATGCCCAAGTACTATCACCACAATCAACACCTTGAGTCGAACTGCTTGCTGTTTCCAGCTGACACAACTAGGCTCTGCTTGCTGCTGTTTCATTTTCACTACGGATGGCCAGCAGTGCCACCACACGTGCACACGAACACAAACACATGACCCCCGCTCCCTGCTCCCGTGTTCTTCACAGCTTTCTCCTTGAAACAGAAATTCAACACAGCTCAGGAAATACTGTAAGATGAAGCTCTCTGCACTCCTAGAAGTAAAAAATTTAGTTTCAGTAAAAACTGACATCTCCCTGTAAATTACTCTTTAGGCCCCTCCAAAACAAACAGGAAAAGATACTATTACCTAATGTCTGAAAATTCAGGAAATATATTCATTCATGGAAAATACTTCTGCAAGTGATATGAACTAAAATTATTTCCTCTGTTTATTACACAGAAAACAAGATATCCAGGTATCTTTTTAACTGTGCCTTCTTGGAAATAGGATATTCTTCCTCTTATCAAGGAAAGTGAGCATTGGTCTTGTTATAGCTAATATTACTAACACAAAAACTTACTCAACAAGACAGAACTGGACACTGTGTTTTTACAGAGGCATGTCACAGCAGTTTCCAGCATGTCCCAAACAGCTCCTGATCTCCAGCTAAGACAGCTAGTCAAATTTGTGCAACTGAGGTAAAAACATCATATCCTCCGTGCTTTCAAGTGTATTTGCAGAGAAATAACTTTATTTGCAAGCAACAGATGCAGAGTTCATTCATCACTAATCTTAGTGTGTAATTTAATCCCATGACAATCACATCATCATTGAGATCACTCATGTGGCCATGACTGTAAATGCACTAGTTGTAGCCAGTCCAAAACACAGACAGGATCAAAGGAACTATATAAAAGTTGCACCACCAGGGCAACTTTACATGCTGTGTCTATAGAGTACTGCTTCCATGGCATGAATTTTTCTCCACATCAAAGCTGTATCAGGCTTCCTAACATCTGAAGTAAACAGAAGTTTCCTTCTCAGGAAAATAAGCCACGATAACTCCAACATTTGCTCAAAGGAAAGTACTGTCATACTGCTTTGCGTCAGAGTAAAACTATTTTATTTCTAAGACAACAAGAAACTGCAGAAGCCTTCTGCATGATGGAAACATACTGTCAGACCTTCTTCTTGCAGTGCATTACTCTGGTGAAGGGGAGGAGCAGTTTAAGCTTGCAGGAGCTTGTTTCCAGGAGAGCTGGCACAGCCCTGTGCAACACAAGGGATCTCCCTCCAAGAGGCACAGAGCCAGTGCACAGTACTGACATTTTGGACAAAGCCTCAGTCCTAATTATAAGTTTAAAACTAAAGCTAAGTGCCATTAGACCCTAGTGGAAATTAAAGCCTGTCTGCTCTGGCTTGGCCTGACATTTGTGTCACTTACACAAATGACTAATGAGCTTCACTAAGCCTATTAAGACAGCAATTGGCAGCAAATACGTAAGTGCAAGCATAAGTAGCAAGGACACTCTATCTAGTTGAAGATGTCACTGCCCATGGCAGGAGGGTAGGACTAGATGACCTTTAAAGGCCTCTTCCAATCCAAACCATCCGATGACTCTGTGGTCTTCCAAAGGACCATGAATCTTACTTAGCGCTGTATTTGTAACTCCAAGGTCTATACTGTCAACCCACTGACTACCCCATTCTAGCTCCCTTTTGTTGCAGCAGCCTATTCAGCAGAAATAGAAAGCATAATCAGCAGGGTAAGGCCACATTAACTTGCTGAAATTAGGCTCAAAAGCATCTCTTTTTGGATGAGTCCTATAACTGCAATTCCCATATGAGTCAGCAGCCAGATAAGTAGGTATTAATTTAGCAACCAAATCATTCCAGAATATATGAAATGCCTGTTTCTGTTAGCTCAGGCTCAGATGCCCTTCCTTTTACTTCTGAGCTGTGTAGTGAGCTCTGATTATGTGAAACAGAAAACCAAAATGAGTTCTTTAGAAGTGGCCATTCCTTTCTAGAGTCCTTTCATGCCACTGTTGAACATGGTTCTATTTAACTCTGTATTATCTCTGTGTAAAGATAACCAAACAAAAGCTACATTTATAAATTCATTCAAATTCTAGGTATCATAGAATGTTGGAGTTGGAAAGGACCTTAAAGATCACCTCGTTCCAACCCCCTGCCATGAGCAGGGACACCTCCCACCAGACCAGGTTGCTAGAGGCCTTATCCAGCCTGGCTGTGAACACTGCCAGGGTTGGGGCTTCCACAGCCTCCCTGGGCTCCCTGTTCAGGTGTCTCACCACCCTCACAGTAAAGAATTTCTTCCTAATATATAACCCACATTTGCCCTCTTTCAATTTGTACCCATTATTCTTTATCCTATAATTATACCTCCTGTCAAATACAAATCATTAATGTTACGTTACTCTAGTATGCCCTCAAAACACAACATATTTAGCAAAGAGGGTTATTTAAGGGATTGTAGGTTCAGAAATGCATTGATACATCCAAATATGATCAACAGTAGTCAAATGCACAGAAATGCTACTTTCTACGTGGGTGATAGGCTGAGGAAAAACAACAATCCTGTAATACCTAACAGTTTTAACCTGGAATCTGAAAAGAAGAATAGCCATAGTGTCCACTTCTTTTGCAACCCAATAAGAATACTCTGTGTGGTATTGCCTCCCTTTAACGAAATACGTATGATATCAATACCAACTATACTTGTTTCAACCTCTGAAATAGAAATCTACTCCTCAGCTAAAGTCTCACAATGATTCAGAAACATATTTAATGAATGACCATACCTCAGAGTTTGAAGAGGTTGCAAACTTTATTTTCTATTTGATGGCAACATTGCAGGACTTAAAAAATTTTTAAAATGTAAGCAAATCAGCAGCTAAAGAAGATATTTTTAAATAGTAAGGAATGCCTTTTCATGACTTAATTCGTTTCCAGGTTGCCTTCTGACCTTGTCATGGCACTCAAAGGACTTCAGGAGAAACTTGAAAGAAGAGAGAAAAAAAGAAGAAAGAAAAAGATTTTACACAGGTCCCCAGAAGGCAAATTTGCCCCTCCTTTACTTTTCCTTAAATAAACTCTGGCTGCAAACTAGAACCATAATTTTTAATACCTCTTGAAAGCAGCCAGAAATAGATTTAGCTTCATGATTACGTGGTGGGTAGAGAGGAAAGGAAATACTGTGGGCTAGTAAGGCTGCCAATAAAACTTTGAAGCTATGGAAACCTTATAATTCTTTCTAAATCTGGTTTTGCTGTTCAGTTGCTAATAGCAACTACTATTTGAATCAGCAGTAAAAAAGCAGAGGTCTGGCCCATTGCAACTGGCATTTTGACACAAAATAATGAAGAGGTTAGTTATATTTTCATACTGATCAGTCTAAATATATCTAAAAGAACAATAATATTCACTTGAAGCTGCAGACATCTCCTAATGAGGTAATTTTCCATGTCATGAGGCCAACACAAATGCACAGTCACACCTTCCAATTACATTGCCATTTCCTGGTGACAACCATACAACCAGTGGATAAGGAGGCTCTTGAAGTTCTGGGTGGCACAAGTACCAACTCCACAGCAGCATCTGCTATAAATGCTGTTTCCTTCCCTTCCCCAAATGGTCATAGTACATGGTGGAGTTTGTGTCCCCTGTAACATCTGGTTCCATGTGAAAATGAGTTTCTGTTAATGCAACCAAAACACAGTAGGAACTTAGTTTTGATGCATGATTTACTATGTATGTAAAGGATCAAGAGTTCAGGAAAAACACAGATGAACTTTAAGTTATTTAGAAGTATTCACATCTTCCCAAAGTAGTAATCTAGTGTTTCTGAAAGCTGATCAGCACAGCCCTCTGCTCTTTTTTTCTAAAACAAAACAAAACAGATGACATCGTTCAAAGTCATCATATTCAAGTATCTAGGAAGGCTGAAGGCACCTCCTGACATCTTGACAGCAAAACACTGCTTAGACATGCTGATTCAGAAAAGGCAGCACACTTACAGCACCAAAATCAGCAAGTTCTAAGTTTATACCGATTTCAGATTTTGAAAATGGAGTAAGAAGATTCATGCACAAAGCAAACCATATTCTCCTCTCATTACACTCAAAACGGGGCACAGCAGCCAAACTAAGTCTGTTTTACTCAACAACAGTGCATAATCTGAGAACTATATTTCATTTAAAAACCAGCAAGTTTTGATGCATAATGCAGTCAAGTGTCCATAAAGCTCATTTAACAAAGCATATTCAAGAAGGAAGAGATGGTCATTACTAGTGCCAACATGGAATCTACTAAGTAGATGGAAGAGACTACACTGCCAATTCTCCTGGGCCACCTCTGTTTTTGTGAGGTAGAATTTCAGGTGCAAAATCCAGCACCTTCAGAATCAAAACCAAACTCCCATTTTCAAGCAGAAAAAAATAATTTCACAGAAATTTCATCTAACTGCCACTGGGGGACAATCAAATATTTCACAATGTCAACTGAAGATGGCACAGAACGATTTAGGCTTCTGTCCGCAGGTTCTAGCATGATCAGCTTCAGCCCCCCCAAAAAAATCCCTCCATTATAAAGAAAGAGTACAAGAGATTAAGAAAAACCTGGTGTGGTTTCTGTCAGCTCAAAAAACATCAAAAGATACACAAGTTTTTTTTGGTTTGTTTTTTTCTGTTGATGGAGGAGAAAGAGACCAAACTGAGGGGGCTCCCATCTTCATAGCAAGAAGAACTCTAAACTATAGAGTAAAATGGAAGTTGTTTCCCAAAGTCATTGCTGATAATAGGGTCATCAACATAAAGCTGCATTTTGTCTAAGTAACAGAGAGGAACAAAGAAATAATTCAGGAGACAGTCTTCATGCGTTGACATCAAAACAGAGCTGGAACTATGAAACATTGCTTAACAGTCAAGCTCTGGACAGGAGTGTTTTCCAGTGCTTAAATTCTGCATACATCTGTATTCAAAGTACATTTTCCACACGCTCTTCTACAGACATTCCCTATGCAAAAAGAGGTTTGAAATAATACACACTAGCCAAACCATAACATATTACACATGGGGAATGAAAAAGCCATAGGATAGAGCTGGTACTATTGTGCTGTTCAGCCTGTGGGGCAAAGGAACACAAGCCATGAAAATGCAGTATCTATTCTCACATGAACACCTAAAACATAAAAAACCTTAGGCATGTTTTAAAAATTCTAGGGCTGTACTTGCAAAGTGATCAGTAATAAAACTACAATTTTTTTTTCCTTTCACCTTCATACAACATTATCTCATGAAAAAAGCTCCCAAATGGTTCACCTATAACTAAGGTCCATTTCTGGATAGCATCACTGCTCACTGACTCCCCATGTCACAGAGGATCTGGTAGGTTTTCTCATGGCAGAACATACACCTAAAATGAGTAAATTAAAATACCCACTAGAACATTCTTTAATCAGGACTGGACTCACTGCTTCAGCTCAGTTTTCATGTGCTGCAATGACCAAAGTGCTCTGACATTAATGTGAAAGTGCACTATTAGAGGTAGTTTAACAGTTGGGTTTAAAAGAAGGAAAAAAAAAAAAAAAAAGAGATAGAAGGGAGAAAGTATGGCTGTCTTGCTACATTTTCAGTTAAAAGGACAAAGCCCTTCTTCCAGAATTTAAGTTCCAAACAAATGTAATGTTCCCTTCTGGTTTCCCTTGCTTTAGTGAAACAAATATGGACAGTGGTGATTAATACAATGCTTCCACTAACCCTCACCTAATCCTGGGGGAAACAGACTGTACCAAACATTCTGCCTGGGAGATGCTGAGGCTGCACTGTGCACCCCTCAAGAGAACAGCCCCAAACTGTGCGCTCAGGTGCAGACCCCGGGACACCAGTACTGCACTTCAGTTCAGGCAACCACTGAGACCACAAAAAAGTGTTGCCTCATCCTGTCTGAGGCCACCAGAATTAAAGTATCATTTTTTCATTAGTTTTTCCACTTATTGTCATTCCCCCCCCCGCCCCAGCCCAATAAGTTCTGTCTAAAATCACAAGTCCTAAACCAACATACTTAGCAAAACTTTCAACATTTTCCCCACAGGTTTCTGACCTGAACTTTACTGTTCAAAACATATCCTGACCATACTTGAGCAGAGTAGCACCATACTGGTTCTCTAAATCCCTCCCAGAGGATGAATTAGGTACAGTGTTATTTATGTCCCAACTTAAAGGGTGGATGTAAGTTGACACACATTTCACACGTGCCACAGTGATGCCATTCTGCTATGCACATGCCAAATTCTACCAGAGATGGCTGTCCATTGCAGCAGAAGAGAGGTCTGAAGTTTAGTTTTTTTCTGCTGAACATCAAAGTCCCTGAGATCTTGCAATGGGACTATGAAGTTCTGGTAGATAACTGAAACAGTGCTTCAGGGTAAAATGAAGAGCTGTTGGTGTCTAAATGCATCAGGTAATGTTCAGACCACAGCAGAAACAGACACTTCAGTCATATTCAGAACATTTATATAAAGTAAATAAGAAGTTAGCCAAAAAAGCTGCCAGGGAATCCAAAGAATCATGAAAGGAGCTAAAATTAACAATGACTGTTCTCTGCAGGAGAGATAAAGGAATAATGACAAGACCAGGCAACTTCTAAGCACAGCGTTTTATCTCAAGATACTATGCTCCTGATCTTAAGAGATGGTGTGAACATACATCTAAATACTTGCCTGTCCTCTTGAAACTATTCATTTTCTGCATTATAAAATTCAGGGCTGTACTTTATTTCCACCTAAACCCCAAATCCCTTCCAGTGCTGAAATCAATGTTATTGGGAAAATGGATACAGCAGACACTTTTAAAGCCATGTCTAAAAATAATCAAATGGACACCTGCATTTTTTGCCTTTTCTTCCTTCTTAGGAAACCACTGTTTCACAATAGAAAATTTTATGCTGTACTGAGCTATTCTATAGGCTCAGCTCTACACTGCCTTCAGTTCCTACCAACGTAAGAATTAAAAACAGGTTCTCAGTGTATGAAAGACTTTGGATTACCTGAAAGAAAAAGGGGAGCACTGACACCACTGCTACTGCTGTCAGCTGGGCAATATCACCCAGCGTACACTCGCAATGTTGGCCATAAACCCACCAATCCAGAACCAACGTGCTTAAATCATAGTGATCTGGGTGCACTGCACCAGGGTGAGTTGTGAGAAGTCTTCATGGGCACTGTAAAATTTCATTTTTCCTGCTGAGATTTTTCAGAAATTAAGAAAGGTTTATATCAATATCTCCTACCCTAAACCTCATATTTTCAGTGAAGCAACTTCACTGAGACATTTAAAGGCAATTCATATAAGACAGATTCTTTCTTATCAGATGTTTAAATTCTTCAGATCTGATCAATATGAATTTTAAGCACTGCTGTGCAAAGCAAAGTGAGGAAGAGCATATACTTCTCAACAGCAAATACACTGTCACTCTCTCACTTTAAAATCACTAACAAATATCCAATCATAGCATTTTACATACACCAAATAAAAAGTTGTTTGTTATACTTTGCATTTGCCCAGTGGTTCTCTCCATGGTTCAGGCTTGTCTCACAATCCACACCAGAGACCAAACTATTCTTTGGGCAATTGCTTAAACAGATTCAGCATGAATTGCGTAAATATAGAAGGTTATTTTAAAATTTAGGTAAAAGACTGATTTTCTTCTACGTACTTCACCTCTAAAGACTATTACACATCATTCTTTGTGATACAGAAAACATTGCCAAACTACATGGTCAAAGTTGGAACTCTTCCAGCGCATGGTGCCTTGTACCACCATGTGCAATAGCTCTCTACAACAGATGCAGCTACTCTGTACAATAGCAGCAGGCATTATGAAGGTTCTTCCTGTACTAGGGCAAAGACACTGTATTCCCTCACTGGCAAAAAAAGGGAGTCATCTATAGCTTCTTTTTTTTTTCCCACTGACTTTAGAAAGCTGAGCCTGGTCTCTGAAGGACTGGCCTTCATCAGCTGGAAGACAGTTAATGGTGTACATTGGGTGTAAAATGAAACAACAAAAATCACCATCATTGCATAAACTCTTGGCCTGCAAAGCAACAAAATACTCTGCATTCAGAATCTGCCAGCTGACATCACTACAGGGAGCTTCAGTGATGAAAGCAAGGATTGATTTAAAGCAGCCGTTCTTCACATCTTACGTGAACATTATAAAGAAGAAGAATATTAGGACAGAGAGGCAGAGAGACAAAAAATTAAGAAAGAGAACAAAAGAAAAAGGCCATCAGAAACAGAGGGCCACACTGTGACTGTAAACCCCAAATCTTTGTTAAGTTCCCTGTGTCTTAAATCATATCCTCAAAGAATGACAGGATTGGATAAGAAGAGGCATAACACCTTCTTTTTGCTGTTCCTTTCTTTTTCTTTTCCATTCTTTGCTATTAGCATAATGAGCTTAAGGTTCATATCAGGAAAAACCACAGTGAGGGCTGAGGGAAAGTAACCAAACAACTTTTTTCTCCAAGTTCTATAAGGAAACTTGAAGGAATATTCATACTCATGGAAGGATGACCTGTAAGCTCTGACAATTCTGAAAGTTTGATACCATCAAAAATGCCGAGTGGAGACATAATGGTATGATTTCAGCTTACTTAAATAGTCACTGATCTACTCTTGCTGACAGCTGCAACAGCCATGATAGTCTCTTGAAAACAGAGTAAAAACTTTCACAGTTATGATGCATTAGGCACAAACCATCCATATGCATATATGTATGTTACAGCAAAATACTTGGAGAGAAATGGTATTTTCTTCCTCATCCATCTGATGCCAGAGAAAGACATGAATCAACACAAGAAAAATCCTGGAACACAGTTAATTCAATTACCAAGCATGAGAATGAAGATTTTTCTATCCTTTAAGGCTGTGCACAACATCAAACAGAATCTGCTTCACAGGCCACTGCTGTTTCAGGTCAAACGAGAGAGATCATCTCAACTTGCTCTGCCCACACAGACAATGCAGGACCTCCAGGTTCCTGCTATGATGGGCTGCCATTTGTTTTACCCAATGTCACTAAGAATATCAGCTTGGCTCAGTCTCTTCTCCTTTTTCATCAAATGCTGAAGTACATGGCAGAGAAACAGCTGACTGGTAAAATTAAATAAGATTAAGGTAGTAACATCCCTGTCTGATCAGGCTTCCTTCAAAGAGGACATTAAGTAAAATAAGCTACACTTGTCACAGCATTTTTAGCAGCAAACTAGATAAATCAAGAATAAATTAAAAATTACATTATTTGTTTCCTTTTAGGCAAATTAAAAAAATTGCTATTTTTCATTACCAAAGTATGATTCATCTTAATTAATGATGCACAGGCAGAGTATTTAATTGATTACTGTCAAATGCTAGACTATGAGAGAAATAATATACCTAAAAAAGCTGGGATGAGTTTCCATGTATGTTTGAAATTAGTGTGTAAGACAGTGTGAAAATATACTCCCAACTAGTTAATATTATTCACATGCACTCTGTGGGAAATGCCAAGTGGCATCCTTCAAAATGGGCTCAGGAGTCATGGTCCAGCTTTGGAGACAGCAAACATGAGTTCTACAATAACTGGACAACCTGAGTGGAGTTCAACACTGATTTTGTCTAAATGAATCCATGTTCAGTGTAATTCAACTTTCAGGAAAACAGAAGACAAAACCAGTCTTCTTCACAATGCTGAAAGAACAGCCCTGACATCTCCTGATATGACTTTACTTAAAATTTTATTAACAAATAAAAACTAGGAAATATATTACTAGCAGATTCTGTATTCCTTTCAATCACCTTGCAAGATATTTCAACATTTAGCCCTATGTTGTAAATTAATCTAAACACCTCATCAGAATGTATATAAGACTTTTGCATTTGTCCTGTCACACACGGCTTTGCCTGATCATATTATGTTACCCTATTTGAAGGAGTGAAAAAGCAAAATATATCAGGAATCCTTCTTAATAAACAATCTGCAGTGAAGCAAGCACCAAGCTGATAACATCACAACAAATAAAACTGTATGTTCCCTTATAAGGCTTTGCATGCAGTAACTGCATATTATGTGAGGCACTGGTGCAGTCAAACCACAGTAACACCACCAAGAGTTTTGAATGATCTCCAATACTCATCTTTGAAAAAAGCTCTTTATTTTTATGCTCATGTGAATCATTCCTGAAAAAGTACTACAAAGTACAGGAAAGAATGGACAGGTCTTTGAAGCTGGAAGATAAAACCAGCTATGTATGGCCAACCAGCCCATTCAGGGGCAGAGGCCTACAGATCATACACTGCGAATGAGTACACTGTGTGTTCTTTGTCATACTTACTGAAATAAGTATTGCAGACATCTGTACTGAACACAGTTATTATACTGAGTCCTTTGTTGAAAACATAAGGGGAATTAGTCTGCTTAAAGGCATTCAGTTCATCAGCATCAGAAGGAGAAACAGACTTGCATATCCCGCTTCCTGCTTACAGGTTGCACTCAACATCCCACCTGTCCCTTTGACAGCACTGTATGAGAATGATAAGGTCTCACAAGGAAGAGCTTCATTTCCTCACAATGGAGAATCATGTGTTGTTCCAGAAGCGTAAGAATCCATGGAGTTTTAAAGAAGTAGGTCCTCTTAGAGATCTGAGTTCATTTTCTATGAGTTGGGTAAAATATCTTGGCTAACAGTCAGAAGGAAATCATCAGTGAACAGAGATATTTGCAAGGAGGATCTGTGAGGCCATTCACACAAGTCTCCACTCAGGGGATGGGAGGCCTCACAAGACTCTTACACAGAGCTTCTTACTTCACTAAGGACCATCATCCAGTTATGGATGTAGAAGCCCCATAGTTTCCCCTCCCGAGCTTACACAGAGCTGCACTGTTTCACTTGGAAAAGGCAAAGGCCAGGAGAACCTCCAGCACATCCAGGAAAGTTCCTTCACTGTAAATAACAACAGCCATGACAAAACAAACATGATGGCAGAAGAACTCTGAGTCATTTTTGTCTCAACAACAGCCAACAGGAGAAAACTTGATAAAAAGCATCTTTGCTAAAAAGCAAAGCACAGACATATGTGTAAAGTACACACCATATGTGTAAAGAACTATGAAACACAATGCAAGTCAAAAACCTACCTATTCCTCCAGCCATACCATTGTAATGTGGCTGGACAAACCATTCTCTGCTGTCCTTCTCTAATCTCTCTAAACTTTATACTATTGCTAAATGAAATGGTATTTCTATGCTGTGGAAGAAGATTCAGCCCCATTCTATCTATACATGCTGTACAGGCTCTCATAATGATTTACGTTGCTTACACCTACTCACTGTACTTTGAAAGGCACAAACACTGAACATGCAGTGAATTACTGGAGAAGCTCAGTCATTTTCCTGTTTATGCAGCTGAATTGCTCTAAAAATTAAAACAATAGCTAATGTATTTGGACATTTAAATTAGTCTTCCATGACCTTTTAAAACAGATGATTATTTGTCAGGCCACTGCTGTATGAACATTTACGTAGGTGAACTAAAACAATCACAAAGCTATTGAGCTTCTCTGTAAGCTTATGCAGAGCACCAATTTCAATGTTGTTTTACATCAGTACAATACAATTCCAGTTCACAGTTTCATAACAGAAAATATACATAGTGACATTTGCTTTAAACTAGTGTAGATTTATTCCAAGAGTACTTTTTGTCAGATGGAGTACTGTATTCTAGCTTGATTACACAGCTTATAAAATATGGAATCACTGAAGTTAAATGTGACATGGCACCAAACGAAAATGCTTCATTCAAAACAGACAGTACTTCTCCATCACAGCTGATGGACACTGCGCTTTACTCAGGTCCTCCAGTTCAAACTCCATACTCAAAAGTGAACTTAAAACAACAAAAAAATAATTTAAAGGACTAGATCTGCAAACATTAATCCAATGGCTGCTTCCCAGAAAAATAATTGTGTCCGTACCACTCCTGTAAAAATATGCACCAATTTAAGCTAAATCTGAGTTCTTCTTCTGTCTTTCACCCCACTTGACAATCTGCAGACTCCTGTGGACATGGGCTCACATGCCTGTGAAGAGCTTGTTCAAGGACCAAACATAGCACATCACTACAGAACAGGGTACAAATAGCACGTCCCAACTAACCCAATATTAATATATCTAACTGCCCAACAAAAAGCAAAATAAGGTTTAGGCTAGAAAATCTGCTTTTACTCTTCTAAGCACTCTGCTTCACTGAAGCATGCAACAGCCTTTGCTTTGTGCTCCTTTGGTACACACAAAAAATGAAAAGTGAAGATCGAGCTTCTGACTCAAAAAACGGAATTTGTTGAATCTTGAATGAGATTAGGGTTTATGATTGTATTGATCCTCTTTTTCTTCTTTTCATAAAGGTTGTAATTTAGAAACAAAGTAAGTATCTACCGACATTTAAGCAGAAGGAGTGGGCCAAGCAGCCCATTAAAATATAACCATCAATCCACAGTAGAGGAGTGCATGCTAATTTCCTATGGAAATTCACCATCAATAATGTGTATTGCCAACTGACAACTCAGTATTTGTGGATTTTCACTGTCCTGTGGATACATGCATAAAATATAAGAAGATTCAGTTTTGTGATTTCCAAGAGATGAGGAAAGAGAAAAGGAAAACAATGATAGTTTAGGACCAGAACCTAGAAAAGAACACACTTATCATTTTTTCTGGTATTTATCTTAATGTTTCTACTCTGGAGTTGTGCAATTTATCAACCTGATCACTTCGGAGTATATACGTTGGTAACACACGGATTCAAAAATATCTTTAAAAGCTTCCAGTCTTTTAGCATCAGTTGTGAGGAACCTGAACACACGGCATGCTTGCACACTACTGGCTGAGCCTCCTCTGAAGAATCCCTGTGGCTACTTCACAGCAGGTCAGGCAGGGAGACCATGGCACGGGGAGACCATGGCATGGGGAGACCATGGCACGGGGAGACCATGGCATGCTGGCTCTTGGATGACTTCAGAGCAGGGAGAAATGCAGACTACGCCCACAGAGTCAACACAGTCTCCTGCACCTTGGGGCCTAGCCAGCTACACAGTGACTGATCGTCCATCCACCTGAGCTCCCCACAGTCAAGAAAAGTTTGCTGTGCCCCTAGAATACCCTCTCAGAAGGGGGAACCAGGTCGTAAGTAAAACCCAGCCCACACCCAGGCATGTGACCTGGACAGGCAAGGAGCAGGGACAGGCAGGGAGCAGGGACAGGTGGAGCATATGGAGGAGAGGAGGGAAGCCTTCTGTGGGTGCTGAATACATTCGCTACAGACTAACCCACCTTTTCAGAACTAAATCCACTTCCTCTACTGTCAGAGATCCAAACATATGTGTGCTCTTACTCAAGCCTGGTTAACTTTGCTGACATAAATGGCACAGAAAAAGACATGATTCTTGAAGAGAACCGGGCAAGGACTTTACAGAAACTAATCACACTTTCCCAACAAAGTCAAAAGAAGAAAAAAAGCAGAACTGTAAAACTTGTTTTTAAAACCGCTTCTTTCAGACTAAAAAAAAAAAGGTACAGTGAAACCAATTCAAAATGTACAACCACATTTCCTAAAACACACCACTGCTTTTTAGTTTAGGGGGAAAAGAAGGGGAGAAAGCCAAATCATACACACACACACTGTACCTTCTTTAAGAACATAAGTAAAATCTCAGAGAAAGCTTCCCAGTCTGAGAGAACATCAAAACTTGACAAGAGCTTGACAATCCCATTTCAGTAATATATTTACATTTCTTTAAGAAAACTATACTTCTTGTGCATGTTGCTTTCACCTACACATTTTGTCTTCTCAAGCAATAGCTTCAGACTTGTATTTTTCCAATATAAACTGACACCAACCCAAAACCTGCCCCTTAACTATTTAAGGGCATGTAGGCACAAAAAAAATACTGTCCTCCTAAGCAGGCTGGGTGTGGTATTTGAGTGTTGTACATTCCTCCAGTTAATTGCAAATTATCTCTTTCTTTCGAAAAGTTCAGTAAACAAATGGCTTGGAAAAAAGACATTGAGATATAAGCCAGGAATACCTATTTCAAATAATTTTTATTTCAAGTGTGTCATTAATACATATGCTGATACACAATAGACTTTCTGATGATGTAAGCAAATGTCCCCCTTTAAAAA
>VXAY01005945.1:44817-62474 GCA_013399855.1 Oxyruncus cristatus | reverse complement strand
AAAAAAAAAAAAAAAAATCTAAGAACTTGGCACTGAGCCAAAATGAAGATCTCTATGTATAGATTTATTAACCTCAGTGAATCACCACAAAATTGAGACCCAGATCAATACAAAGTCACAGAAATGCCTTCTTCCCACCCCTCCCCCCTTTTTTTTTTTCTCTCTCAAGAAGACCCATTTGTGGCAACCATGTCCATTCTCCAAGACGTATCCTGTCTACTACTGACCTTCAACTGTTCCACAGCACAGGACTGGGGGAATTTCTGAGGCCCTATCACTTATTACCAAGGTACACTTCTCTAGTAAGCAATTTTCTGTAATACTGATAGAAACTGCATACACATTCACAGATACTGCATACAGTTTTAGGAGTTCTTACAGTAACGCCAAATGGATTATTCAGAAGAAGTCATGCAAACATTAAGAAAAAGTATGTATACTGAAATATGCTGAGCTTGAAACAGCCTTTTTCTTTCAGAGACTAAAGAATAGCCTTATTTTTAGGGCTTTTAATATTGAGTCTTAAGCCTCCTTTTTATGCAACAATGCTACAACTAGTTTCATCAAATTTAAACATTTGTATCAACTCATATACTTTTTACCTTGTATTTTGCTACATTCATGCATTTGCTCCTTAAAACTTAAGGCAATCTTTTCAATTGAAAGAGATGCAAATTTGGAGATCAACAGAAAAGGACACAATAGAGAAGGTTAATTTAACCCAAGTGCAGTTGGTAGAGCTGACCACATTTCACAACAACATGAATACAAAAAACATATTTGCACAGGGCCGTAAGAACAGCCCGGTGTGCCCCAGCTCTTGAGCGAGCCCCACTCACCCGTGTGCCATCACACAACAGGCAGGGATTGCGAACACAAATTATTCTCTGTGCTAAAACGTCAGGGCTGTCTGGTCCAGGCTTCAAACTGCAGGCATGTCTGTTTACCTATGGTGTTGAAAAAGGTATTTTCTTAACAGTTCTACTGTAAATGGTCAATGAGGAATGCGCTCCATGATGGATTGAGTGCTCACTGTGTCCTTTTGTCGAGGTAGCATAGCCCATCTCCCAAAACTATTGCTTTGTTAATTCATTTGGTACAAGTGGTTCGGGAACTTGAAATAAAGTCTCCATCTCCCAGCAGTCTACTTCCAAATTTAATATCAGAGAAAAAAAAATAACACTACTACTAAAAAAAAATTACAAAGCTCCACTGGCCACAACTCCAGGTAAAACTCCAGGTAAAAAACTCCAGGTAATACTACAGCTTTACAGAAAGGATATGTCACTCAGAGTGGGAACACTGCACGTGCATTAATACCCTGGAAGTACTGATTAATCTCTCTGCATTACTCCTTAAATGCTAGCCTATTCCTTCCAGGTCTCACCAGATTGGTGTGAGCAGATTAAATGGGACTCTTATTCACAGTGATGAGGCTCCTCATTGCTCTCTGATGTCAGCACAGAAGGTCAGCTGCATAAATACCAGGCAATTGAAGCTGCACTGTTATGACCAGACATCCTGTTTGCTGTGAATTCTATTTTTAATATTTTTACGATGTTAATAATGGGAACTCCCAGTTTAACCAGTTCACTTTTTCTTATAATTTATCCTGCAGTTACTTAATCAAAAACACTTTATGAGAAATCTGAGTGTGTACAGATTCTATTCTTACTGTCAGCTTTAAGCTGTCTTTTCCCCCCACACTCCCTGCTCCTGCACTTCAGGAGTTTTTTAGATTTTTCAGAAGCAAAGATAGAGGGTTTTGTAAAGACTTCAGAAGGTTCCCCCTGTTACCTAATCTGCTTTAGCAGTGTAGTCAAAGATGATTATAACATTTGGCTTCTGTATGGGAGCCAAGACATTAGAAAGAATACAAAACTCAAAACATTTTAGGCAAAAATTTTCTAATAGTGACCAAGCCAGGAGGCTGTAGAAGTTGGTAATTGCTGTGCACCTTCAACACCAGTTTGGCGTTCCATCTGGGACAAAGCCTTTCTTAACATTTTCCTTCCCTGAAAACTTAGTGTGGATCCCACCTGAACTCAGTTCACATCCCATAATGACTTCCCTTAAGCCTTTTCTTCCTTCTCTTTGAGGTAATAAACAGGCATCTCTCACAGCCTACTCCCAATCACTTACAGTGTGACTAGATATTCATTCACTACTTCTTAGTGGATGCTCTCTTACACACACTTCAAGCTCAGCAGCTCTCTCTGAAAGGCAGTCAGCTGCCTCTTGCCCTCCCCCAGTTTACCAAGCATCATGTCAAGTGACTTAAAACGAGTTTCATTTTAAGAGAACTTTTTGACTTAGCATTCACACTGACTGGTTTATACACAACATACTCAGCCCTTCTTTCTTGCTCAATTCAAACATATCCTCTCTCCCTGTAGTGGTTGCAAATTTCCAGAAGGAATACTACACCTTAAACAAACAAACAAACAAAACAAAAACCCCAAACAAACAAAAATCCACCCTCCCCTCCAACAATAACAACATTAGAACAAAAATGCCAGAGTAAACGGTGGAAAACTTCATCTTTCTTCTTTCAGGGGGAATACCCTTAAAGTCTGCAAAAGATACGAGGCTGACAGAACTCAACTTGGAGCCTCAACTCAGAGCCTCAGATGCTGATCTTCGAGTCTATCCAATCCTTGACTTTTACTGAAACAATCAAAAAAAATTTTAAGCAATACAATTCTTTTATTAGCTGTTTCAGGAGAATGAATAAGGAATGGTTTACCTCAAACAAAACACTCAGCAAACTTAAATAGAGTTAATTTTTAGGGCTATTGCCAATCTTCTCCGTACTTAAGAAACAAAAGGTTCTGTATAGACACCCCAGAAACTCAGTCCAAAAACTCATTACCAAAACTGTCAACACACTGTAAAAGCATTTTATTCTGAGTAAACACTTAAGAGTTGTTCTGTTGTCATTTGGATAAAAAAACAAACAAACAAAACCCCACAAACAAAAATTATTCTGGAACAGCCTACTTTGTAACAGAAAAGCCTGCTTCAAAAGCACTAGTCCTCAGAAGATGAATACACCTTCCTTTAGCATCCAAAATGACTGGGAGAGCTACTGGGTGAGACTAAAGTATGCACTGATTTCTTGGCCACATGTAATCCCTACTTCCAAATTATGATCCTGTTTTTATTACAGACTAAATGAAGATACCTATACGAGGTTTTATTCATATTGAATCCATCACACTCTTAACACAATTTCAGTTTTTGTTTTAGCATTTTCTGTGTATCTAAAACCACCTAAAATCCCTCATAAAATTAAAACAAGCATATTCATGAAGAATCAGTTCTCTGCAGTCAGTATTATGTGACTACATTATCTTCCACAAGAGCAGATACATAATGGTACAAGAAAAAAGAAAGGACAAGGACTATGTCTGTAGTAGTGTGCAGTTGCTCCATACAAAAAGATGTATTTGCTTTCAGTTGATTCAATTAAAAATTACACAGACGTTAATCTTGTATCATGTCCCGTTTTTTTTCCCCACACAACACTCAGGAACAACTGAGCTTACTTTAGGTTTATATCAGGTAAAGGACAGGCACTGGTTACAGTAGTATATCTATAAACATTCACTGGTTAGAATTGGATTTTCTCCCTCATGATAGCCTTTTTTGCAAAGCAAGGATATACAAAGCTGCTGAAACTCAAGTCCTCCCTAAAAAGTAATAAGGAAAATGGTAAGGAACCAAAGTGGGAATGGAGGCAGATGGGATACAGTGCAGGACAGGAAATGAAAATAAAAGGACTGCCATGTGGAGAGACTGCCTTCAACGAGCGTGTCCCTCTATCCTTCATTTCCCCCTAAGCACCCAGTGCTGCCAACCCTGACAGCAGTGAGTACTCCAGCACGAGTCATGGAGAAGTCTCAAGCGTAGATGGGTAAGTGCCAGAAACTATATGATTCTTTTCTCTAAACATCAATCTAAACTTGTCAAATACACGGTTATTTCCAAAGCATAGCACAGTTTTGAGTTGGGGGAAAAAAAAAGTGGTGTGGTGATGGGTCATTATAAGTACTTTTGGTCATTGCCACATCACAGAAGAATTTGCTGAAGTATTTCAGAGTAGAATGAGCAGAAAAAATTACAAAACCAAACCCCAAAACACTGTCTGGTTGAAATATATGGAATAATTCTATGAAGTTTTGGGTGTTTGGAAAAAAAGGGGGAAGCCCTTTTTGGGGAGGAAATCCTCAGAAAAGGGAAACTTGCACAAAGAATTTTGAGGGGGGTTGTTTTTTATTTTAAAGATGTAAAGGGTATCTTTTTATCTATGTCCCTTCAAGTCAGATAAGTAAGAACCTTTTGTACCCTGAACACATTTTTGACCAACAAAGAGAACATACATGAAAACAGTCTGCATCCCTATTGCCTGTCCTGTCAGTCCCATGTTTCAAAAACTTCAAATAATTCTTGTCTCGTAACCATGACTAATTTAATATAAAAGTCAGCTCAAACCCTCAGGGAAACTCAGCTGGATTTACTGTAAATCTTTGCCAGTGCTATGGAAAGAGTCCACATTGCAAAACACCCATCCAGTCTGCTCTTAACTAAACCAAGATGGCAATAAATTCAATAAGCTTGGAAAAAAAGAAGGCACTTGCACTATAAGTTAGCTTCCAGAATATGAAGAACATCTCTAACTTCACATTCCCTCTATGTATCTTTTAATTCCCATTCCCCATCTCCTAACATTTAAAGTAAATAGAACACAAGTAGACAAATTATCCTTACGTGAAGTTTAAAGCAACTTTACTTCTATGTCCTGTTTTGGAGTGCTTTACAGGCCAACAGTGGAGCTGTTTGTAATCCTCCTGCAGAACAGAAGCCTTCCCAGCAGAAAACACAGGCACTTGCCAGGGAGGTGGAACACAAACAGAAAATCTTGAGCTTTAACTTTCTTTCTGAAGAATCACAAAATATGCCGAATTGGAAACGACCTACAAGGATCATTGAAGTCCAACTCCTGGCAGTGCAGAGAACAGCCCCAAGAATCACACCACAGGACAACACCTGAGAATGTTGTCCAAATGCTCCTGGAGCTCTGGCAGCCTTGGGGCTGTGCCCACTGCCCTGGGGAGCCTGGTCAGTGCCAACCACCCTCTGGGGGAAGAACCTTTCCTTGAGATCCAACCTGACCCTGCCCTGACACAGCTCCAGCCCTTCCCTGGGTCCTGTCCCTGGTCCCCCCAGAGCAGAGCTCAGTTCCTGCCCCTCCTCTGCCCCTGCCCAGCAAGTTGGAACTGCACTGAGGTCTCCCCTCAGTCTCCTCTGCTCCAGCTGAACACACCAAGTGCCCTCAGTGTCCTCACACGGCTCCAAATCAAGCCCCATCTCTGTGTCCCTCCTTTGGACACTCTCTAATGGCTCAATCTCTTCCTTACATTGTGTCCCCCCAAACTGCCCCAATATTGCAGGGGAGACTGCAGAGCAGAGTGGGACAATCCCCTCCCTTGACCAGCCCATGACTGATGTACTCCAGGACACATTCGGCCCTCCTGACCACTCTATCCTTATTTTCTTCCTTTTCTATGCCTACCTAGATCTCTTAAGACAACATGTCAGTAGCAACGAGCACTGCAAAAATCTCAAGCATATTATTTGTGTTGATAATACTTGGTCACTTCCCATTTTGTGACTTACAAATTTATTAGAATTGTAAATATAGTTAGAATCACAATAATGAAGGTGAGGTATATTGATCCAACTTCTCTCATTTTTCCGGTTGTCCCCCTGTGTAATTAATACTGAGCTGTTTTGTTGTTTCGGGTTTTTTGAACCTGTATATGAGAAATCCAGAGCTCATGTTTCAGCATTTGCAGTCAGGTTTTCATAAACTTTAGCAGACAATCACAATGTTCTAGCCAAGTAAAACTCACATAAGAATCTACAAAAGTAACTTTTCCATAGCAGATTTGTTGAGTCATAAGATTTTTATTCTGCCATTTTTATAACAGTTTATGCATTTTGCTTATTCTGACAGTAAGAGAACATTCAAATCAAGATAACTCAGGAAGAGATATGTTGAAAAGCCCTAGGAATACAGTCTAGCATATTATTTGGAAACATCAAATTGGATTGCATGACATATATGGGTGAGATAGCAAAAAGCTTATGCCTAGCACAAAGAACACAATTCCCTTACTTGAAACCATCTGACACCAGTAACAACAAACAGAAATTCCACAAACTCACATTTATCCATCCCGATATGTTTTACAAATATTACCTTAGTGTTACAAGTAACAAAACACTTAGCTAAGGACATTTTACCTTATAAAGATGCAGAACTTGAAACTGCTTAACCTCTCCACATAGCACAGCTCATTTGTGTTGTAGAAGAAGGGATAGTAAGATTCAGTAATTCAGCAGGTTATGCATGGTTAAGGCAACATCTCTGTAGAAGTTTATCAGATTTTAATGCTGTAAATGGAATGAGCAGCAATGATAGGTGTTACAGAAACACACTGATGCACTCAATTTCTCTATATTTTAGAAAGAGGGACACATCAACTAAAACAGCATCAGCACCATGACATAGATAGGTATAAAGATGCATTGGGAGAAATAGCTCACTCCTCAGCTGAATGCTCAAATGAAAAATAAACAGGATATAAGCTAAGAAGGAAACCAGAATTACTGACTCCTAATTGCTCAGCCACCTTTCTGTCACAGCAAATGTGATGTCCTAAAAACAACACAATTATAGAGCAAGAGAGCAATCTTGTATAAATGATCTTTTACACATGCAGACTGGACTGCAATAAATCAAACCATTTACTATGATTCATATGCATTATGAGAAGAATCATGAATACATTGAGTAGTCAAACTTCCTTCTTGTTAATGTATGAAAATCCAATATAAATTGAAGTTTCTGAGTACTTTATTTAAAAAAAAAACACAGGCACAGAAAATGAAACAAAACATTTCAAGCTTATGGCACTATCGAAGAGTAAACACCACTGCTTTCAGGGCTAGCCAAGGCATTACTGTTACATGAGGAAATCAAGGTTGACTTTTAAAAATCTAAAAATAATTCTAAGAATGCTTCCTGTCTCAATGCTCTGGACAAGAGAAAACAAATGAAAAGACTTAGCATGTACACACCATCTAGGTCATTGCTATTACACAACCCTCCTTTCTAAAAACACTTCAAACAAATTCCTATATGGGATATTCACAGGGTTTAACTGATCAAAAACAAGTGCAAGATGTGAAATAGCCCCTGGAAGTAAAAAATTGTTTGTTTTCAGAAAAGGTCCCTGTGTTCCTGATGAAGCATAAGAGATTGTGATAGTCTCACCAGACACTTCCAATTAAATATAACTCGTTAAATATTTACTTACATGCCACTTTATACCAGAAGGCTGTATCATTAAATAAGACATTCACAGTTAACTCCATACTTGTCTTATGTAGTTGCAAAGCAACACACATCATTAGGATAAGTACACCTCTGTAGCAAGTGATTATGTGTGCAACTTTCTTTATCATGTTCTAGCTCTGTACTACCTCCATGTGAATCGGACAGGAGAAGGCTTCCCATCATACATCTTTCTGTGAAGACACAACACAGGCTCTTTTCTGACTTCTGGTTACTGCACTTCCAACACCCTACCATACCGTGCCTGAAAGTTTTACTATCAAAATTATTCACACTGAAAAAACCCATGGTTTAGCAAGCTTTTTTAAATTATTCTACACTCCCAGACTGCATACATACGTTTAGACAGTCAAACATTTTTTTTCCAAAACGTAACAGTTGTCCATTAAATTATTACTCTTTAAAATAGACTCAAGCCAACACTTAAATCTAATACTTGTAATCTGAAATCACTAACCGTAGCTGTTATCATTACTAGAAAGTATGTTCTATTACAATGTAAATATTGATAAAATGAATCCTTCCATGCTCAAGTTCATTTTTTCAATTACACTCCTTTGTGTGCTGGGTCTTTCACAGAATTATAGGGGAAATGAAGTCACAGCACTTCCTGTGTTCCAATCTCTGCTACAGGTTAAAATATCACCAACCATACATATTTTGTGCAGAGAGAACTAAGTGCTTCACGGAAGATTGTGTGGCTTGATTCTTTGGTACTTCTGATATAGACAGGCCTCAGGTGAAGGTTTGTGTTTGGCCATGAAACTTGACTTCAGTCCGTTTCCCTGTCCTGACCAACTTTTTTAGGTATCTTTCGACAAGCTACCTATTATCTCCATGCCTTGGTTTATGATCTGTAAAATCAAGACGAACATTCTAATTTCAAGTAAACCCTTATTTGCATCAAAACTGTATCTTCACACTACTAGGTTGAATGTTCTGAGATCTCTTCAATCTCTCAACTACTTTTATGGAACTCAGTCCTGCAACTCTGAGTTGAAGTTAGAAGCTGTGTGTACAGTACAGAGAAGCATTTTGTTGTTATGTATGCCTCCTCTCCTGTCCTGATAAACAAGCATAATAGTTTTTCAAGAATGAGCAGATGTTTAATTCCTTGAAAAATATTACAGATGTTACAAAAAAGGAGGGTGTATTAAACAAAAGTATGATTAATTATTTAGACTGCAAAAAGTTTCATAATGAACCTCCTGTTCACATGTTCCCCTCCATAAAACAAGGTAAGCTGACATCACTTCCCTCGGCTTCCCAGTCTCTCCAAGCAATCAGTTCTCTTAAATATGAATGCCTGTGTTGCTTGTGCTCCACAACAGATAGAATTAAAAATTTTTTACTCCCTTCTGGAAGCCTAAGAGGTTTACTCATGGTAACACTTGCTGTCAAAAAAACATGCCATATATACCAAGCCACACTGAAGGTAAATTTGGGTGATAAACTCAGAATCCCATCTTACGGGTTTCTCGAGTATGAACTGGCATACACTCAGAAGGTCACCTTACTTTTGATTTAATAAGCAATCTCTCTTTAACAAGCATAAGAGGGGAAGGGAAATTTCAGGACGTAAGAGGAAACCGAGCTTTAAACAAAATATTCTAAAATTATCCTCCCTCAAATACTATCTTCCCTTCCCCCCACCTTCCCAGGTGTCACCTATGCTGTACGATAGATAGGTAGATAGATTAGATAGAAGAAATTGATACCATATCTCCCAGTAAAAAACTCTCTGGGCAATTGGGAGAAATCAAATCTCCTCTTCAAGGAGGAAGTGGTCACTTGGAAAGAAGATCCTGAGGATGAATGACTAAGGCCTGGTTCAGCAAAGTATTTAAATATATTAGTAGCTTCACCACATTTGTCAGAAGTACAGCCAAAACACAGAGAAATCTCTGGAGTTAAAACAAAAACACAATAACCATAGTTACTGCGTAACTGGCACTAGGCGTGTCATCTTTTCTTTGAAATAAACAGGATCTTGAGCATGGAAACATTTAATACTCTCTTGCTGGTTTTCATTTCCTCTTGAAATATGGATGAGAGACCATAAGCAAGACCCTTATCAGTCTCCATGCTAAGTCCTAAGACCCTTGTTTTCTCAAGTATTTCTGTTAGAAGTGAGTAAGTTAAACTGTAAGGGAAATACATTACGTGGGCGATCACCACATTTGGAACACACAACTTGAAGAATATGTAGAATATAGTTCATAAAACCAAAACACTAAACTCTTTAAGAAACAAAAGGAATGAAATCCAATTTCAACAAGGAACTTTTGTCTCATGACCAAACCATCTCGCAGGCTTGAAGTGGCAATAAAAATGTTTCCTGTGGTGGGGACAGTCATAACATCTTCCCCCTCACGCATCTGTTAGGATTTCCAAAAACGATGGAGCTCACACATCTGCCTCGCCTTTATGTGGGCTTTCCCCACAGCATTCTTACGGGAACATGGCAGAGACTTAACAACTTCAATTGAAAATGCCCAGTGGATGCATAAGTTAAAGGTAGCAAAGGGAAAAAGAGATATAAAGCAACACAATTGCCTAGGCTTCCTTTTCATCAGCATTTTTTCCCAAATATAAATAAAACCTTTTCTTGAAAAATGATTGTGAACTTCAGGAGAAGAGGACAAAAATTTTCTTCTACTTAATCAGGCAAATTGTCACTGGCAATCATTTTTGAATCAAAACTATGGAAAATTTAAGTATTGATACCTTGTGCTTCAAGAGTGCTGTTCAGATAGGATGACTGCCCAGGCAGAGCTCAGTGTAGGTTAAAAATTCAGCTTAACAGCACAAAGGGAAAAGTATTTTCTAATTACTCATACATGTGAGACTGCACTTTCAATAAACTGACCGATAGTAGGCAGTTTGTGTCTTATCAGATGAAAAATACTGTCCAGAAGCATATATATATATTTATATAGCATAAATATCCATGCTAATGTTGGGCAATAGTCTAGTTTCAAATGTTGGTACAGGTTTCAGAAAACCTGCAAGTGAAGCATCTGATGAGAGGAGCTAGATACTTGTGAATGGTCACATTGTTTGTGTCCACATGAAAAATAACACAAGAAAATATATGCAGCACAGATCAAACAGTACAGTCCAATTTACACATCTTTAAGAATTTGATCCTGTCTGTTTAATTAAAGCAACAAAGAATGTATTTGCTTTTAACAGTGAGCTACCGTCCTGCTCTAAAAGAGCTTCTCAGGGGTCTCTAAGGAGAGGAAGGATTATAAGAGTATTATAAGTTCTACACGTGACTACTTTTAGAACTGTGGCCATCAAAAAGAGGGTTAAGAACCACCAAAACCTTTCTAATGTGTTTTGTAAAAGGTCTAGCCTTTACATTTCATGCTCACACATTTCTTAAAAAAAATACGTCTACACTTACAGACTCCGATAAATGTGCTTTTACTATATAGTATGTGAACATAATCCAAAACAGACATAGAATGAGGACAATAGTTGACTAGTCATCAAAAAATAGTTAAGCCTATTTCTGAGAATGGGTAATAAATGTAAGACTGAAATAAAGCACACATTTGAGCAAGCAGACCATTAAACCTTCTTTGTCATTATAGTCAATCACATTATGAAGAACCTGGGGACATTTAAATCAAGCGGACTATTCAGCTGCCATGCACAAGTGTATATTCTCAACTAGTAAAAAATCCATTAGAAAAATCTGTAGAAAAAAACTTATGGAGTGTTTGAAAGCAGTGTACTAAACACTGGTGGGGGCATCCATTTGAGAAGTATTGAAAACAACTGAATTTTTTTTTGGGTTTTTTCTGTTATTTTGGAAAGAACAAAACTGTTCTCACGTTTTCCATTTCCTGTATTAAAGACAAAAGGTTTTTCTAAGCTAAGGTATGAAGGATCAACAACCAAAAATGTGGTTTTATAACGAGAAACAACAGCAGAAAAAGTTACTGTCAGTAGTCAATTCCAGTAATGTAATTCATTTACACAGCATCATACAATAACACACATAAACACCACCCTATTAACATGCCTCCAAGGAGACTGATATCCAAATAGTATATAACTAATTCTTCCTACAAATCAAAAAGAATAAATCTCTCCCCTAAAACTGCCTTTTTCTTTCCCGCAGAAACCTTGTGTTTTATAATAAAGTAGCCTTAATCTCCACCTGCACAGCATGGGTGCTTGCTTGGACAGCACAACAACGCTGTAATCATCTGCAACCTTAAACCATTTCAACACGTAGCCATGCTGGCCTGGGATCTCCTAATTTACAAATTGCCATCTCAGAGTCAGAAAGGGAGGAGATGCATCAACAGATGTGCAGTGATAACTTGCTTCACTGATCTATAAATGTGGCCTAATAGGAACATTCAACCTTTGACAACATAGTAACAACATCCCTCTGGCACACTTTATGTGAAATATGCTATGCAACAACAATTCCTTGATAAGAGAGACAGGTGCTATTAAAAAGAAAACTAAGATCCTGACACACCAATACTCCACATAAGATACAGCTGATACTGTAGTCATAACTGGACTATAAAAAAAAAAATATTGCTAAACCAAAAATTCCACTCAAATTTTGAATTTTTATTTTTTTTATACACAGACATAGTATTTTCTTGTTTTATTAAACGTTTCTTAATTGAATTCTGAAGCAGCACTATCCTAAAAAACTATAGTTGTCTAGAGCTGCACAATTAGTTTCCAAAATATTCATAAATACATATATTCTTACAGGGAAGCAAAACTACATACTAAAAACATTTAGTTCCAATGGTCTGAAATGATATTCATATGTATTCAGAGGAAAAGGTTTTTAAATTACTCTGTTTCCCAGATAGCTTAAGAACGTTTACTGCAATTCAGATCTTGTGCATGAGTGGGGTATAAATTCTTCCACTCAGATTCCTGATCTCAAAAGGAATTCAATGTTTTCTGTAATCAGTGAAGGCCAGTTTACAGGGTTCCTAGAAAGTTCTGTGAGATTAAAAGAATTTGGTACAGCAAATAATGCCACAGAAGACTCTCGGAGTAACACTTTAGGACTTTTCACCGTTATTTCTTTTAGCTGCTAAGCAGTGCAAAAACTCTAGAGATTATTTCAGATTTAATCCTTGCTTTGATTCTCAGTTTGTTGGATTCAGGTAAAAACACTTATTTTGAGAAGCAAAAAAATACATGACAATTGAATATTTAAAGTAATTTTAATGCACTATATATTAATAGTATTTACCTGAATTAGCAGAAACACATTATCCTGAATAAGTTTCCTTAATTAAGAGCTCTCTTACACTACACAATTTTTTTAATCAATATTTTTTCTGAGACTTCAAAACATTTTCTACTTAAAGTATAAAAAGAAGACTCATTTGAGTGAATTACAAGATTTGTTTCTTGTATTTCAGTTACACTGTGAATTCGCTGTTAAAGAACAAAAGAGTTACAGCATTTAGCATTAGTCATATATATCACAACTCTTTTGGGTTTTTTGTTTTCTATTACAAACTTAACAGCCATTTCAACACTCTTTTTTCTCAGGTTATTCATAGAGCTTAAATACCGACAGTTATAAATCTCTGGAGTGAGACAAAAGCAACAACCAATAGGAAAAAAATCAAATGACAGTCGCATTGCTGGTAAACCAGCAGACAAACTTTAAACACATTAAAACAGTATTTCTGAGAAAGCAGCAGAAATTATTCTGGAAACGTTGAATTATTCCCCGAAATTCGCAGTATACAATTGAACTCCAGTATACAAATAAAACTGAAACAGACAAATGCAATTTTGATAATTTGCAAGAAACATCTTTCAATGTTTTCCCTAAATATTGGGTACCTGCATACCTCATCCTATTACACTTTTTATACCACTGGAACATTTTTTAAGCAGCTTTTATGTTTTAACATTGAATGTCAAGTAAAAGTGAATTGGTCTTCTAACGAAAAATGTTTCTCCTCAAATTCCACAACAGGCACAGCCTGCATGCTACAATTCCAGTAGTCTGACTGAAAGGTTATTTTCTTCTGCCTAACAATCAGCACTGGTTCAAGCAGACACAGTCAGGTATTAAAACCAAAGTAATAGTAACCCTTAACATTTATTTCACACTCTTCATAATAAAACAATGCTAATTTTAACCAAACAATTCTTTCCAAGCTCTGTCATACCTTCTCTAAATTTCACACATGAACAACATCCTGTATTGATATACATTCTGATTGGTAACTGTGCTGACCAGCTAAATGACAAGATGAAGAGACAGAACAAGAATAAATGAGGAGTAAAAAATGTAAGAGAATGGGAAGAATGACAAAATAAGAACATTGAGGGTGTGTTTAAACTCGTGTACATATACACCCATTGTAAGAAGATTATCTATAGAGAACTATAAACAGAAACCATGGTGAGCAAAAGACAACTTTTTTTCAATTTTTCAAATTGTTTCTCTTTTTTTTTCAAGCAAATAAAGTTAGTGAAAGTAAATAGAAAGGAATGAACAGTACCAAAGGTACACCAAAGGAGTCCAAGGAAAACAGAGAAAGTAAAGAGGGGTGAAAAATAAGCAAAAAAGACTGGGACAAAAGCTGTTCAGAATATATAAGAAACTGCAGAGACAGAGCAGCAAAAATGTTACTAAGGAAAAAAGCTAAAATAAAAGAAATCTCCACCTAAAAAAACCCAACCCCCCTCCAAATACAGAAGAAAAGCAAAAGTATGAGAACTCATAGCTATTTGAGTAAAAGTCTTTCTCACCCACTGATTCTGTTACACTGCTGTGATGCACCATGCGTGGGTCCACACTAGAAAGCACCACAGGCTTCCCCGCTGGTTCATATGACCCTTGAGCACAGTTCACACTACTGGTCACATAGTTCTTATCCACCACATTGTATCTTCAAATGCTCTTTGAATAAATGTAAGTGCATGTACAGTCAGCTCCTACAAACTTAACTGCTTAGAAGGCAACTTTTTCAAGAAGCAATTTGTTGTCAGCAACCTTTCCTTCACAATTCTGTTTCACTTTTTACATACAGAGTTATCTTTCTGTCCTAGATTTTGTACTTGGATGCAGCAGTTGCTTTGATTTGGTGATGTCTCAGTATAGCAAAGTCATCCATCTTGTATTAGAAATAGGACCTCCTATCACAAAGAAAAGAAATGACAGAGGAAAATCGGACAGGACAGGCACATGAAAGTTTAGAAGGTACATTTAATAAGCTCATGCTTGCTTGGAAAGGATAAACAAGATTAAAGCCAAGCTCAGTTTTCTAGATGTAGCAAATCAGTATCCTTATATTAATCACGGTTGTGATATGAGATGGTACCAACTCTCTGACTTCTCTGTTTATTATCTCTCACCTTCTCAGCTCCCTCTTCTCATTCCATGCTCCCTCTCTACTTTCTGAAAGGGTGCCTCACTTTTCCATTACATGCTTTTCTCTTTCTTGTTCTCTTTTTTATCTTGAAAGATACTTTAACTGCTGTTTAACACCATTTCTGCTAAAAACTAGTATGGACACAGCCAAAAACCAAGAATTCTAGTGGAACAGAGGTTAGCATCATCCACACTCACTTGGAATGGCACTGACTGGTAAGCCCTCATTGAAAACCTAGCTGCAATCAACAAACTAAATAATACAATGAAGTGCTTCCAGGGAGGTCCCTCGCCCTTCTTCTCTTCTATTCTCTCATCTGTAATTGTATTGGAAAAGTCACCATTGCAACGGCCAAACTTCTATGCAACATAAAGAAGTCCAGCCTCAGAGACTAGTCACTGGTTTACTCCCAGATGTGAGGTTATTGCCATACCTCTTCCTTCCCATGCACTTAAGTACCCAGCTGATGCAGCGCTGTGAACCTGCACTGGATCTCCATGACATTAATACTTACGGATATTACATGACAACAGTTATGCTTACCTTCCATTTACATTCACAGATCTTGCTCTAGAGTTACTGTTTGAAAAACAATGAGTATATCTTAGGATTATACATCAGGTTTTGCATTTCTAACATGGCAAGCCTACACACTGAAGTCCTCTCTCACGAACAGGGCAGTAGGAGAACAACTCCCCCGGCAGAAATAGAATTTTATCAGTTCTAAAGAAGTACTAAGGAAGATTTCTCCTACAAAAAGAGATTAGGATTGGTGTAATAGGATAAGGCACTTCTAAACCTACTGTTCAGGCATAACACAGGATCTTCTTTGCGCCATTTATAAAAATTACTTCAAAATGTATGTAGACTATGGTTTGTACTAGGGTTATTTATACTATCAGTGTGTTTTGTTCACCAATTCCCAAGATGATACAACTTTTAGCCTAAAAAAGTCTTCTTCCTCTTAACATAAAATGATAGTAAATGAAATGCTACACATACATGCAAACACACATTCACATACAGAAATATAAACAGAAATGGAATTACCTGGTGAAAGAGTTTATGCTATCTCTGTTTAAATAAAGTACAACATAGAACATCTTTCCTAAATTATGTTTTCCAGTTACAAAATGCAAGTAGTGAATAAAAAGCTGCTTTTTGGTGGTTTTTAGCTAACCATTGAGCTCATAAATCACCCCTTTACAATGCACTTTGAGGACATTTGTCATATAGCTGCAATGTCTGTACCAAGGCAACACATCCCAGCAGCTGGCAGCATGCTATCAGCAAGAATTTGGCTACAGAAACAGCAATGATTCATCATGCATTCTAGAAGCACTGTCGAAACAGCAAAGCAACACACTGCTATTTTAATCCTTTACAGGTAACAAGAGTTTTAAAAAATAATCATAAATTTGTTTGCAAAACCAAAACAAGCAAAAACCCCATAGTTCTACTAATGCATTTGGAAGCGCATCTTTACTCATATTTTTTCCCCTCAGAGGACAGAAAACAGCTATTTAGTTAAAATATACTTGCCTCTCTACATTGCAATTTAAGAACAAGTCTTTCATAATAGCTTTATCAAAATCACTGGTTTAAAAACAGTTAAATTTAGTTGTATTCAGGTTTAAAAATCTTCTGTAGTAATTTTTAAAGTAACCTTCTAGACACATTGTCATTAACTGAAATCTATATTGCAAATAGATGACTTTCAAACTCACCCTCTGAATGAAGAGACAACAGCATAATCTGAATATTTGTTTCAACATATGCAACACATCTATCATTGCCCCAATATCCACCATGAAAACTGTTTCTCAGCTGCCAGTATCCAAAAATAGCAGTGCAGGTCCTGTCAAAAGCTCTCAAGTGCTATATTTCTCTGATGAAAGCACCCTTCTCTTTCTTGCTCACAATGTTACAATTAAATATAAATAAATGAAAATTTTGTCTCCTATACTATACTAACAATCTGAAAAGATTGTTAATTTCTTGCCATTGTAATTACATAGTGACTGTGAAACTTTATCTGTAACACCCTTTTTTACTATCACCTTTTTGAAGACACTAAATAATATCGCTATAGAGCTTACAAGGTGTAAGCAGAAAGCATTTTGGATCTGCTGCCCTTTGTCCCATTACCCAAACAGACATCGTGATCACTTACCTTCTGGAAAATTACTTCATCCTGCTTTCTTTTCTTTTTGCTGCTTTTTCTGACCCTCTGGTTTGTCTGAATCCATTTTGTGACCTGGAGTTCAAAACCATGGTGCTTTTTTAGGAAGAAGATGCAACCTGAGCACAGCTACTTGGCATTGGTAAAAAGCTATAAGACTGAAGACAATTTTTTTAATTGCTTCACTGGATCGGGAAGAGCACTTTTCCCATACAGAGTGATGTGGTCTTAGGTAATCTGTTTAGTTACTTGCGCACGGACAAAGTGCGAGGTGGTGTTCTTCGTCTCAGAGTTTTTGGTTTATGGTTTTTTGAATGAAGAATGTGTTTGATCCCAGACCAGGTTGCCAAATGTAAAGTTATCACTGCAGTGTGCAAAAATCCTGGGCAAAATCTCTGCGCTATCCCTTACTTCTTCTAGTTCAACTAAGAGATTTATTTCCAGCCACTCACTCGAACGATGTTCCAGACTACCAACGTCAAATCTGGCTGGTGGGTTGTTATTATTTCATAAAGTAATGACACTTTGGGTTTTTTGCCCCTACAAATATTTTTATACTTAATACGAAAGCAAATATTTTTTAAAGCAAAAAAGCGTGGCAGGGGTGGGGGTGGTGTGTCAGGTGGAAAACTCCAGGAGCAGACTTGCAGGGGCAAGA
>VXAY01005945.1:25363-44459 GCA_013399855.1 Oxyruncus cristatus | reverse complement strand
CCCGGCTGCCCCGCAGCCGCGGAGCTCGGCCCGGCCCGGTTGGGATCCCCCGCAGGTTCGGAGCTCGGCCCGGCCCGGGCGGTGCTGCCGCCGCCCCGCGCTCCCTCCGTCCGACGGGACGGCCCTTCCCAACCTGGGCAGGCACGCTCGTCACGGGTTTGCATCCTAATTATTAGAGATACCCACTCTCAAGACCCTGTCTATGAAAGCCGCTTTCCTATTAACCTTCCTATAGACACGCGCTGTCACAGGTCAGAGGAACGGCCTAACGGGGCTAGTTCAAGAGACAAAGGACAAAGTATCATCACCATTAACTGATCCAAGATAGGCCTCGGTACTTGCTTGCACCTCCAACTATTAAACTACCTTGGAGGGTCTGAAAAGCATCTCAAAAGCAAGGTGCCAAGCAGCATTTTAGTCATGTTGTAGCACACAAAACCCATTACCCAGGCCTCGGCTAAATGCTCCATTTAGTCAACAAGATGCTGTGAAGATGTGATTAAATTTAGGCACGGGACTTCAACAGGTGTATCTGCATCCTCTGAAGAGGATTTTCTAACTCCACCATGATGGGAGAGACCCAAGCCACATCAGCCATGCAAAATCTGAATACTATAAATTCTTAAATTAGGATTTTATCAAGTACTTTGTGTTTATATTTAAAAAATAAGAGGCAATAAAGGATAGACTGTCTCATACTTGGTACAGTTAAAATGATGCAAGTAAGGTATTTTCAGTATTTTATTTTTTTTTAACACTCTTATATGTGGCAATTCCCTGAAAGCTTCAAAAGAAAAACCCTGAATAGGGTTCATTAAAGCATGCATTTGAGCAAACCCTCAAATATATAGAAAATGGACTTTGCAAACAGATTTAAGTAAAGGTAAGTCCAATAAGTGCATACTAAGTCTTGAAAGTATCCTTTACCACTTGAAAAAAAAAAAGAAAAATCTCTCCTACCCTTTTTGTTTTACTGCCACAACATCCTTCTTTCAAGATCAAAAGCTTTAGATCAAAGCCAAGATCAAACTCAATGCTTTAAATAGAAGCAACTTCACTATGAACTATTAAACAAAGAAGAACTTTGTAACAGAGATATCACAGTAGAAAATCTTACTATAGTTTTTTATTTCAGACTCACAAGGTCTACTTGAAACTGAGTAACATATTTTTATTTTGTAAAGCCACGACAGATTTTTTACTATGGTAATTCTGAAAGCCCCTATAACTTGACTCTTGAACTGAGTGCATTGGAGTGAAGAAAGAAGAACAAAGCATAATTCAAAGAGAATTAATAAAATTAGGATTAAAAACTTATGTTAATTGCAAACACAAATGAATGCAACTACCTAAACAGTATCTCCTTCGATCAGTTAGCAGATTAGATTGTGTATTCCCACAGAAGTAGTTATGGGAAACACTGGACCATAGAAACAATGAAACATATTTATACATTTGATCCTTTAAAGAATTACACTTCCTTTCCTGTCAAATGTTTGGACACAACTAGGGGGAAAAAAGTTACCAGAGACACTGATTTTCAGACCTGCAGACCCTAAGGCTGATTTGGGAAGAAAATCCATGAACACACAAACATACTGCATGTTAAAACACAGAGTTAGCTCCTGTTTTCTTGTTAATAGCTGCAGAGTAGTGAAGGAAACTCAAGAGGAATTGTTACTGACTTTTTATAATGGTAATATACCCTGTGGTGCCAACACCTGAGGTTCCCTGGTGCTGGCTGCTGTGGACATCCTACCCTGAGTGCTCACCTATTAAGATGATAGCACTGAAGCACAAGGTAAGAGCCAACATGCCAATACAGACAGCCTGCAGAGGAAAGAAGGCAGAGACAGAAACAGGGTGGGCCTGTCACAGCCTGCGGCTGTCACACCACCCTGCCTGTGCAGTCAACTGTCCACTCTACTTATTGATGCTTCAATAAGATTTAGCTCATAACCAGACTAAAAAATTTTGCTGGGATTGGAAGAGAGAGGAGGGGAAGAAGAAAAGAAGAAGGGAGCTGGGAAAAAGAAGGGAAGAAGGGAAAGGGAGGTGGGTGGAAAAGATTTTTTAAGAACATTTTGTCTCCTACTGTATTCCTGTACTTCAAAAGCTTACTTACACCAGATAAAAACATGATGGCACATCCAATTTAAAGTGAGAATGACTGCATTACCCTCTATCAACAGTCCTGTTTGCTGTCCACATGACACTGACTGTCATACTTAAATCCCTTCACAACAGAAATTAAGAGATTAGTCCATCCTCTGTGTCCTTTTTTACTTGTGAAGACTTTGTTTCAGAGACTACTAATGGAGCTATCCTATATAACAGTTAAAATTGGGAACAAGCGTCTATACATGTCAAAGCATGATAGGATCCTTCAGTGGAGGGAGGAAGAAGCACTTTCTACCAATTGGATGAACATAGTTCTAATATCCTGGTAAGTAATTTAGACAATGATTTACACCAGCTCTTCTTCATGTCAGACCAGATCCCAAGCATACAAGGAACTCTCAGAATTGGACATAGCCTAGAAAACAATAGGATATTTGTGCAACAGACAACTGTTTCATTTTACATTGAAACAGAAACTGGTTTTAAATTGTTCTGGCTGTGATGGCTAATGGAGGTATTTCATAACTAAGTGAAAAATTATAATAATGGACTTTGCATATATTGTAACTTCAGTTCCTCTGTGCTGCTCTTATGCAAAGACACTCAGTATTGATAAACCAAGAAGGTAGTTTTACCTAAGGTGAACATTGAATCAATACCATTTTAGCCTTTCCAACTGTCCTCAGATACTGGAAGGCAAAAAAAAAAGAAAGTGTGGGAATAAAAATATTTACTGTAAATAAATTTCAGAGGAGCTCCTGCAAGCAGAGGAAATTGGTAACTAATACAGTCATTTTCCAACCTCTCATTTCTAGAGATATTATTTTCCTCTCAATTACTGAAATCTACACCACATATACACCCTGACACTTATATATTCAGATCTACATGGACACTAGCAAGCACACAGAGAAGTAATTTTCTCCTAGACGATGTAGCTAACTTCACCAGTCTACAAATTGCGATTTTGTACCTTTCTACATCTTCCCATTTAACAAAAACAAAAAATGGACTCCCTGCTAGTTTCATTCTACCATACTAGAATGATACAGCTTACTTTCTAAGGTTGATGCCACCACGCCTGCAATATCAGAAAAGGATAATTTAAAGGAACTTTGATAAAATGTAGGATATACAACTGTTTTCCTACCACACGGAAGATTTATTGGAAAAAAAAGAACACTAGTTTATGCTAGAAAGTTAGCTTACTTGGAGACTAAGAATACAGTGTGCCCTCAGAACAGTCTGTATGACTTGAAAATTTTTTCAGCAGGAAAAACCTGGCTTCCAATCTTTCGTAAAAAAAAGTTCACAGAATGAAAATACAGAAAAGTACTTTATCCAGTAGCTAACTAGATGATCAAGTATGGCTTGAAGCATTTGATTGGGAAACAATTGTAAGGATTTTAAAACACTACTCTTACCAGAATTTGGCATAGAAACTAAGGAGGCAGTGGGCTACATCTGAAAATGACAAGATGGCTGGTGCATCCACATTGCAAGAAACAGTAAATCTGCAGCAAATAAAAATTACTGAAAAAGAAATCCAGCCCAGAATGTTCTCCTGTAAGAACAGTGAGTTCTCCAACTGATTCTGTGCAGTTTGCATGTGTACAGCTTTATTCACTGAAATGGAAAAATCAAGTTTTTCTGACATTATCCATTTTCTAGGAAAGAGGGTCATGTTCTAAATGTTCTAATTCCTCTAAGAGTCGCTGTGGTGGTGCAGACACATTCTTTTCAGATCAGCATGCTGATCTGATACTTTTCAACATAACATCCCTACAGAGAAATTCTGTTCAAGTCAAACTTCCTCTTCCTTAAAATATGTCTGCCTCCAAGAGACAAAACCCTAGTAAAACAATAACTTCAAGGGTGTACTTTCAGCACACTGCAATGTGACTTTCAGATACTATGGCAGAAGATTTTTGTCAAATTGGTAATCCAGATGTATCCTTCATATCCACATTAGCAACTCTGCTTTGTGAAGAAAGTTCCTACATAAAGATGAATCACTGAATCCCTGAAACCACCTATTTAGTTGCATGTTAAGATTCATAATCTAATAAAGAAAGCATCTCTACCAATAAGACCCCAGGATCTCTAAAGAATATGCTTATTACTAAATAATCGTATGTAGCATATAATGATATATTATTTATGTATCATATTGGATTATATTATCTATGTTACGATAAAATGTTATCTATATTATAATAATATTTTTAGAGTATGCTAAAATGCTCTCTTTGGTTTCTTCCTCTCCTGATTTCACCAAGTCCTCTCACTACTATACAATTGCCTCTGGAGCAACTGGAAAAGCAGTTTGCTGGTTTATCTTTAGACCTTTCTGCTTGAGAACTACTGCCATGTGGTCTGAACTTCCAGCACCGTCCAGAGTACAAGTTACAACATCCTTCTCTAAAAGTAGCAAGATATAAGACTTCTTAATACAATCACATATGGAAATAAAACCTCAGATTTCAGGTTAGCCCTGCGCTATGTAAATTCAAAAGTAATTTGAATCCAGACATTTTGAACCTGGAGGACAAAGACTAGGGCTCAAGGTTCTTTGACATAAGAGAATCTTATACAAAATTCACTTTGGATCCATCCAACCCCAAGATCTTGGTAGGCACTGGATAGCTTCTAGCTGGCTAAACTACATAGGACTTCAAAACCCCTTGTTGTTGTGGTGGTGTTGGGGGCTTCATTGTTATTGTTGTCTCAGTTTGAGACAACTTGGAGGGGTGGAGCCCTCAGACAGAAGTCTTCTCCCTCAGATTTAATACCCCTGGTTTCTCCACAACAGAGAGAGAGACCAAATACACCCAGATATAAGTGAAAAATAATTCTTTACCAAGAAGAATGCTAATAACAATACTGATAAAACTGGTTAAACCAACCAATGAGGAGAAACTTCCCAAGCACTGACCACCAGACCAAATCGAGGTTGGCCTCCCACACCTGGAAAAAAACACATGTCCACAGGACAGACACAAGATGGGCCATCCTTGCATGTGGTTCACCTCCCAAGTGCCAAGCGAGGCTGGCAGGAATGGTTGGAGAGTCAGCACTGGCAGGAAGGGCAGACGGGCTGGATTTGGTGCCAGCGGGCGCCGGGCGGGGCTGCAGACCCCCAGGTGACTGGAAGGGCCTGCAAGGCATCCACTGGATCCAGTGACAAGACCTGGTTGTTGCAATTTCGATACTTATTGGTCGAAGTGGTCGCAGTCCAGATCCACCAAGGTGGTAGTGGAGGAAGCTGGGGGTGGTGAGCATAGCCCCAAAATCCAGAGCTAAATATGCTCAGGTAGGAACACCTCTGGTCCCTCCCCTGGGGCAGGGAGTTCTACACTGGATGATGTAATGCTGTGAGTCACGGGATATATTGGGAGCCTCTGACACCTTCTAAGGTGTTCCAGCTCTCTCTTAAATCAGCGCAGCTGAGTCCATTTAGCCCAATATGGCTCATCAACAAGAGATGAATACCTTCAGGTGTGAATGTTCCACGGAGCTATCATAGCTGAGTCATCTCTGTAAGCAAAAAGAAAAGCTATCCCACCTCACAGAGTTTGCCTTTTTCCTTATCTTCAGCCCCTGGCCTGGGTGGTCACTCTGCACATTGTCAGCAAAACACATTTGCTGATCGAGCCATGAGCACCAACAGTCCAGTCTCCTATAGCAGCTGGGTGGTCACTGCAGGTGGTCCAATGTTTGAATCATTACTCACTAAGAGTGATTCTCTTTAAAGAGGGTAAAACACAAAAAAGCCAAAAAGGCGTATTTGGAATAAAAAAAAGGAAAAGATGGATACCAGAATTTTTGTGTAACCAGGACAACCAGAACAACTGTTTTGTTTGGGGTTTGTTTGATTGATTGATTGGTTTATTGTTTGTTTTTTGTTTGTTCAGTTTTGGTTTAGTTTGGCTTTTTATTTTCTTTTTTTTTTTTTAATTACAGAGAAAAAGACAAATATACTGGACTGTCATGAACCATTGATGTGAAAAGCAGTGTTTTTCAGCAGAAAGCTGTTCACAGAAAATGAGGCAGATTTTATTTCTTGTTGAAGAAATAAAATATACCTTTCAGAGGTACTAACATCTGAGTTTACTGATCCCTTGAAGCAATCAAAAATACCTCTGACAGCTCTAGTAAAGAAACATATTCAAGGCAAAAGTCTACTAGGCCTCCAGCCATGAAATACTGTTAGCCCATATGCTAAGGTCAATAACCATAAGCTGAACCATGACACATACTAGCTCTGTCAGCCAATAGACTTTTCAAACCTATCTTCCTCCAGACATCTTCATTTTGGCATTTAAGTTTCCCTGTGGGCTGTGAAGTACACAGAATAGTTAAAGCATCCTGGAAAAACATCCCTTTCTTATGGAGACTGAATAAGTTTTATAAGAATCACTTCTTTTCTTTCCATGATTAAAGAGAAGGTGATCATCATCTACGTCTTTGATCTGACTATGAAGTCCTGCTAAATCAAAAGGGGATGAGGAAGGTAATATAAACTGGGACAGATCTTGACATTGCTCCTATTGACTTTGTGGAAGCCAGTGAACTGATGGAGATGGAATGAAGACTGTTACACCAATTTTGTTACCATCTGCTCTCTAGAAGTACCTCAGCAGCTCAGCCTTTTTGCAGAATATGTGAAAAAAAGTGTTGAGCTAAAAGACAAGAACTTCCATCGCAAACTCCAGCCATCTGTGAACACAACAGCAGGATTTGAACCTTCAGGATCACTTTGAGTTCCCAATGGAACCACTACATGAACCAGCAGGTCACATTTTTTGGGTTAGTACTACAGAGGACATGGACATCAGATACATAGTACGTATTTTTACACTTGTGAAATACATCTTCCCCACATATTCATTCGTTCCAGTCACAAACATGTCTTTTTAAAAGCCTATAAAACAGGGAAGTTTTCAAGGAAGTAAAATTCAGGGTGTTCTTTTAAAAACTCTAGACCACTGGGAATGGTAGGTGGCAACTTATTCTTGTTACATAAAAGTTCTTCCTCAGCTTCAGGCCTAACTCTTTATCCTCCTGCACTAAAAAGATCTCAAATATTATTTCGTAGAGTAGCATTTGACTTTTCATTATTTCTTACCCTGGTTCCAATGCAATAAAACTACTTAAAAGGAACCCCAAACTGGAGAGATTTCAGACATATCAAAGGCTACTCCTTCCTAATTAATACAGAAAAGCTGTTTTCTTGAAAGGTAGCATGAAAAATATTTTAAACCTTAATAGTTTGTTTCCACTGAGTAAATAAAACAATGAGCAGGCTAAAAATTAATTGGTTGCTAACTTCTGTGCTTTTCTTCAGATGTTTTTACAAGCAACGAATTAAAATCAATGTTTATGGCTATGCAAGCCCAGCTGTGTCCTTGTTAAGCAACATTTCTGTGAAAAAGAGGGCCTGTCCTCCCTCCCTTTGCTGTGTTTTCATCCCCTGCACATGTAGGTGGGAGAGTGGGAGCTTGGGAATGCGAACTTGATCCAGCATTGATCAGCCAGGCAGGAAACTGTTATTCTTCTTAGATACCAAACATAACTCCTTTCTAGTATGGAGAAGCTCAGCCATTCTGCACATAACACAGTTTTGTGTTCAGCAATGCAATTAATAGGAAAGGGGAATGAAAATGACTGCTTGAGATTTATTAAACTCAAAAGAGATCCTAATGAACAACACACAGAATCCAGCCCACACTTTCTTCAGAAATCAAACATTTGTTTCAAACACACTTCAACTTCTCGAAGTTATTACTTGAGCAGATTTACTCTACTACTACAAGTACTTTACCTCTGAGCTGAACACACATGATACTGAAAGGCAGTATGAAGAAAAACAGAATCACTCTTGCGAAAATCTGACTCTTAACTGAAGAGGCAAGCCAATGTTTTAGCAGGTCATAAAACTAAATCCAATGAAGTATCCTTCTCATCCTTAATGTAGTAGACTCATGGTCCCAGCTGAAAATCTAAAAAGCATTTTTTTTTCTTAATTATTCATTCAATGAATTGACACTCCTAAATTAAGACTCCTAAAACTCTGTTTTAAGATTCACCTTTAGAATTCTGGACAACAAAGGCACTGAAATGTTACAGCCAGAACTTTCAAATCTAACTTTTAAAAGTTACATTCAACCTAGACACCAAGTTACTCAGTGCCCCCTGATCATCTAACCTGAGGCAGCATGTTACCCAGTTTTAGAATGTAATCACACAACACTTTGGATCTCAAATGTCTGTAGTTTTCTCCTAAATGACCAATCACATGCAATGCAGAAGAAACTTACATCAAACCCTCCAAAATGATAACAATACTCTCAACCATGCCTGAACTTCAAGAGTTCTATTACAAATTCGTATTCTTACTAACATTTAATGATGTATCTTTTTATATAAGCAATTTTCATGAATTTTGAACTAGTCTACAAACAAACATACACCACTGTTGTGTCTCATTCAGCAGTATCTCAACTGCAGTTGCTAAACTGCAATTTACAGGAATGGCTAAATAAATTACAAGGCCATTTTATGCCAATAACCTTCTTTAGATCAATACAGATCTATTTAAATAATAATAGACCTTACAACTTTTTTGACAGTTTGTTACAAAGAAAATTCTCTGTATCCTATGGTCTATCTAGAAAACTTTCAGATGGGTAGTCTTTATCTAAAGCATTTTTCAGAGGCAACAATAGAGACCAAGTGTGTCTGCCTTGATTTATTTATCTTCATGATTCATCCAACATTTATGCATCTACAGTACTATACACATTGATTACACTTTTATATTTTCCCAAAACCTTTATCCTAAGAAAATGGGATGCAATGCTGTCAGTACAAGAGATAATTTCAGAAAAAACACAGCACTAATAATTAATATTCAAAAACTTCTTTCTTATTGTGCTTGCTATCATTACAGAAGACATTAGACATTTAATATTGTTGACCTATGCTCATTTAAATTTTTAAGGACTTAAGAAAGATCTTCTAATCTTCCAATCTGCAAACTTGCTAATAGAAAAAAATACCAATTTTTTGAGGGGAAGTGCCTATTCTTCAAAGTATGGTTTCCATGTATAAGAATAAGTATGTATGTTAAGCCAGTAATTATGCTTTCTTCAGATTATTTCTCAAATAGAATTCAACCATCAGTTGAATCAGTTATATTCTCTGCACTGGTATTAAAAACACACACAAACATATCCATGTTTACATTAAAAAAAAAAAACAGATAAAAAAATGCCTCCTCATAGGCAAGGGGTAAGTATCAACTAAGTATTTAATCAGCAGCCTGCTGTTCCTGGGAGTAATACTCAACACTAATTTTGAAATTAATCCAAGAGATTCACTACTAAACTTCATTAAATACCAAGAAAATGATACCTTTTCATAGACCCTTCCCATTTTTTCCCCAAATCAGATGCTTGAATGAGATTTACATACTTAAGAGGTCATTCTCACTGCCATTGCCTACAAATGTACCCTATCTCAACAAACAGTAAGCATGTGACTTGTTTGCTGTCTCAGTGTTGCCAACCACCAATATGTATTTACTATGTACATCCCGAAAGAAAAACTACAAGATAAGGCATGACTAGCAATGACAAGAAGTATCAACTGTTAACAATCATAAGCCTCAAGATACACTCTAATCCAATAAGTGATTGTTACGCAAGAAAAATTTTCTGGTACCCTCTATACAACTTGAGTGAACAGCTGGAGTTAGTAAGAGCATTCTTTTGAAAAATATTTGAATGTGGTAATTGACCATAACTACTACCCTATGAAGCATTCTCCTGTTGAGCTATCCATTCATCTATGTTTTTGTCTTATAAAAGGGAAACAGGAAATCTATAAAGCTTATTAGTGGGGCAAAAGCCAGGACCCTTCTAAACAACAAACTGCTTTATCAGAAATCATATTAAGTACTTGAGCTACTCCTGTAATATCCTCCAAAAATTTATGAAACCACAGAAGTACTCCACTTGCATTGATTTAGAACTGTTCGTAAATTATATGTCACCTTCAATTTTTAAGCAGTTTTGCCATGAGTTTCCTCTCCAATCCATTTCTTTCTTGGAAGGCTTCCCCCACACCAGGTTGCTCAAATCCAAGTGCCAATCACGTACAAACAAAACCACAAATACTATGAATAAATAAATATTCACCACTGTAAGATTTCTTTTGACTGTTTATTTCCAGAACTGTTGATAATTTACAGATAACATTAGTAGACAAATCTTGAACTACTCCTTTGGCACAGTTACAAAAAGCAGTGCAGAAAGGAAAGGAAAGGAAAATAAAGATTTCTTTTAAAACAGCAAAATTCTTATTGCTGTAACAGGAAGCTGTACTCCAGTGTTCATTCATGATTAGAAAACATGGAATGGTATTCTCTCAAGATCCACTAGGAGCTGTACATACCTTGAAATAGCTATCGGCAATTCCTACCTCAATCAGGAAATACTGTTTTAGGTAGAACAGTGGATAAGAATTAAGCCTTAATAGGAGGATAAAGGAACAAAAGGGACTAGAAGATGTCTACAGCAGTGCTATTGCCTCTCAATTTTTTCATAATTGTGAGGGAATACTCGGTGCATTTATCCTAATGCCTGCAGCTATGTGATCACATGACATAAGGAACATGCCTAACCAACCTGAGTCCTTTCTGTGGTGGGACAACTACCTGGATGGATGAGAAAAGAACAGTAGATGTCTACGTGCACTTCAGCAAGGCTGTTGACATTGTCTCCCATAATATCCTCATACGCAAGCTCAGGAAGCATGGGCTGGACGAGCGGATGGTGAGGTGGATTGAGAACTGGCTGAACGGCAGATGCCAGAGAGCTGTGTTTGTTGGCACAGAGCTTACCTGAATGCCTGTCACTAGCAGTGTCCCCCCAGGTTCAACACTGAGCTCAGTGTTAATGTGTTCATCAGTGACTTGGATGAAAGGGCAGATGGCTCCTCAGCAAGGGCACTGACGAAGCAAGAGGAGTGGCCAATACCCCAGAGTGCTGTGCAGTCCTTGGAAGGACAGGATGGAGACACGGGCAGGGAGGAACCTTCTGAAATCCAGCCATGCAAATGNAGCCAGCAGTGTGCCCTGGTGGCCAGGAAGGCCAATGGTGTCCTGTGCTGCATTAGCAAGAGCATTGCCAGCAGGTCACAGGAGGTGACCCTGCCCCTCTACTCAGCCCTGGTGAGGCCTCACCTGGAGAGCTGTGTGCAGTTCTGGGCTCCTCTGGACTAGAGACACACTGAGCTCCTGGACAGAGACAAGTGGAGGACTAAGAAGGTGGGCAGGGGACAGCAGCATCTCTCATACAAGGAAAGGCGGAGGGGGCCAGGCCTGTTCAGCCTTGAGAAGGGACAGCTGAGAGGGGACCTCGTCACTCTCCGTAAGCATCTGAAGGGAGGGAGGACGGAGCCAGGCTCTGCCCGTGGTGCCGAACAACAGCACAAGGGGAACTGGCAGAAACACGCACAGGAAATTCCACCTGATCATGAGGAAGAACTTCTTTCCTGTGGAGTGGCCAAGCACTGAACAGATTGCCCAGAGAGGGTGTGGGGTCTCCCTCGCTGGGGATACTCCAGAACCCTCTGGACACAATCCTGTGCCACGTGCTGTGGGATGGCCTTGCTGGAGAAGGTTGGACCAGGTGACCCACTGTGGCCTCTTCCAACCTGCCCCATTCCGTGGTTCTGTGCCTTTTAGATTACACCACAGGACATGCTGGAAACTAAAACTCATGAAGAAGCAGGCCTACTACTCTTTCTTTTTTCTTTTCCTTTTTGTTTTTTTTTTAACTTAAAAACAAATCTAGAGAGGATCACTTTCACAACACAAGGTACCAACTGAAATACAGGTAAGAAACAATTAATACAGGAAATTTACCAGAAAAAAATAACATGTTATAGTACAATGCCATTTCAGAGGAAAAAGAAAAAGTGCTGAAACTGGGATGAGTTTAAGAAATACATTTAGAAGTTTATGAGTTGCATAATGTTTATTGATCCACTTGTCAACTAAACACTGTACAATAGAGTTCAAAAAGGGGCAAAGATTTTAAGCATATTTTAAAAAGGTTAACCATCTAGATAGAATAAGAAATTCAGGTAATAGTAACTGGGCAATATAAGACAAAGACAAGTTTGTGCAGAAAGAGAAAATCTTCGTAAAGAAGCATATGGCCTTTTAGCCTTAAACTCTAATTAAACATTGCACAGACTGAAAGAAACATTAGAAACTATACTTAGAAAACAAATCATCATAAGCGAGTATAAAGTGAACTTAAGTGATTCATAGGTGTTTTCCAGCTCTAAATGCTGTTTTGTTTCTACTCCTTGCCAGCTTAACTTATCACCTAAAGCTAGTGGCATTAAGTCATTACTACTTGCACATGATGAAAAGTTGCTGTAATGCCCCAATAAGTCACTGCTGAGACAGAAGTACATGCTGAAGGTTGCTTGGTTTGATAAAAGGTATTTTCAACGATACTTCCCCTTATTTATAACATTTCCAAGAGTGAAACAGTAATAGAAATTGACAAATATTAAAGTTTCAGCAGTTATAAGCTGTAAGTATAAAGGGCTGCATATATGCAGGTCCTTGGACAGAGTTGGAGACAGGACTTGGAATGGCAAAGGTAACAAAGCACAGGCAAAGGGATACAGGATCTTCAGAGAGATGCCATGACATATGACTGTAAAGAATAAAAAATGTTAATTCCTCTACTGAAGGGAAGATGGTAACATTGCTTCAGCAGTCTAGGAAGTGGAAAGGATTTTACCCTTATCCTTTTTTTGCACAAGTACCCTGACAGTGTCCTGAAGCTAAACACTGTTGTGAAGACAAGGAACTGAGAGATGGGCTAACAACTCTGTAGTTAAGTGATAATGTTGCTGCCAAATTTTCAAGAGTACCACTTGTGTACAGGGGATAGATTTGAATATAAACACAGAAGAAAATCTTGAAAGCACCTTGGTAGCTAATGCTGTAAATGAATCACAAGAGTTGAATTTTTTTTTATGGTCAGTGGATGACATGAATTTCCTGTGCAAAATCCACCAAAACATAAATGCAGCAAAAGATGCCACAGAAACACCACAGCCCATATAAAACACAAAAATGCTAATATGAAGGAGATATAAAGGAACATTGTTCTGACCTGAAGACAGCATAATTCATATTTCCCCCAGTCTCTCCAGTAAGGAAGTTTCCTCTACAAATGCAGTGAAATCTTAGGTAGTGTTTGTAAATTTAAAATGTTTCAATTCTTAATCAAGTAATTTCTTATAGTAGGGGCTGCAGTAATATGAGTGACTTTAACTATCATGCAACAGGACTCCCAGAGTCAGTACAACAAGGGTTACAAGCAGAAAGTTGCTGAATCCTGTGCAGGGCATAGGATGCTGCTTCTCTCCCTTTGGGACATCTTTGGAGCAGATACACACCAGATGCTTTTCAGTTGCTCCAGTACTGAAAGAAGGTAGTGAACTGTAGTGGATACTCCATATCTCATTCTGCTCACACTGACTGACTGGCTGGCCCAAAGGAACCGACAGAGATCTTCCTGAAAACACACCCTAGGTGACTCACCCAGCAAAGCATAGGAGAGAGACTAAGTCAGTTTTGTGCCATTCATCTGCATGTAAGAATGTGGTCTATGTGCCTTCATATAGATTCATCATATTAGCCAAGTTAGTAGTTTGCTGAAATAAAAATAATCTAAATATTTCTAAAGGGGAGTTCAGTATCAGGTCCTGTAAAGCACACAAGAAAAGTTACAGTTCTGTAGTTAGTGATTATAGTCATACTTACACTATAGTTACTAACATATTGAGAGCTACTAAGCAACCTCTATAGTCTGAATTTCAGGAATAAAGGCTCCTCTAATGATCTAATAAAGCAAAAAGGAAACTGGTTATCCTATTCAGTAAATGACAACAACTCCAGTTCTTTCAATAAAGTGGAAGGTGGTTCCCATAAGAGCCTGAGAAGTGATGAGGGCAACAAGTGCAAATCACATTTAAAAAGGGTAGAAAGGAGAACTGGGAACTACCAACCTGTCAGCATCACCTCTGTGCCTGGGAAGATCATGGAAGAGATCCTCCTAGACGATATGCACGTGGAAGGCAGGGAGGTGATTCGAGACAACCAGCACGGCTTCACCAAGGGCAAGTCCTGCCTGACCAATCTCATGGCGTTCTATGATGGAGTGACTCCATCAGTGGACAACGGGAGGACTACAAGTGTCATTTTTCTGGACTCCTGTAAAGCCTTTGACACAGTCTCCCCCAATACCCTTCTCTCTAAATTGGAGAGAGATGGATTTGATGGGTGGAATGTTAGTTGGATAAGAAAGTGGTTGGATGGTTACATGCAGACGGTTGTGGTCAATGGCTCAGAGTTCTAGTGACCATTAGTGACAAGTGAGGTCTCTCAGGGGTGGATCTTGGGATCTTGTTACGTAGTATTTTCATCAATGCCATGGATGAAGGGATCTAGTGCACCCTAGCAAATCTGCATTTGCATTTGCAGATGACACCAGGCTGAATGGTGCTGTTGACACACCTGAAGGATGCACTGTCATCCATCCACAGGGACCTGCACAAACTTGAGAAGTGGGTCCAGGGGAGTATCTTGCACTTTAACAAGACCAAGTGCTGGTGCTGCACATGGGCTGGGGCAACCCCAGGATCAGCCCAGGCTGGGGGAGGATCAGATCAAGAGCAGCCCTGCCAAGAAGGACTCGGGGTGCTGGTGGGTGAGGGGCTGGACACGACCAGCAATGTGCACTTGCAGCCCAGGAGGCCACTTGTCTCCTGGGCTGCACCAAGAGCAGGGTGGGCAGCAGGGCAGGGAGGGATTCTGCCCCTCTGCTCTGGTGAGACCCCCCTGCAGAGCTGCGTCCAGCTCTGGGGCCCCAGCACAGCAAGGACATCGAGCTGTTGGAGCGGATCCAGAGGAAGACCACAAAGGTGATTAGAGGGATGGAGCACCTCTCTTGTGAGGAAAGGCTGAGACAACAGGGTTCTTTCAGCCTATGAAAGAGAAGGTTTGGGGGTGACCCAATTGCAGACTGAAGGGAGTCTACACGAAAGATGGAGAGAGACTAATAACAAGACAAGGGGGAATGGTTTCAAATTGAAAGAGAGTAGCTTTGGATTAGATGTCAGGAGGAAGTTCTTTGCTGTGAGGGTGGTGAGGCCCTGGCACAGGTTGCCCAGAGAAACTGTGGCTGTCCCATCCCTGGAAGCATTCAAAACCAGGTTGGATGGGGCTCTGAGCAACCTGGGCTAGTGGAAGGTGTCCCTGCCCATGGAAGGGGGAGTTGGAACTACAAGAGTACCAGTTGTGTACAGGGGATCTTTACGGTCCCTTTCAACCCAGCCATTCTATGATTCTGTGATTAAAAAGAGTACTGAGGGAAGAGAAAGATAGAGAAGTGGTCAGCATGCTGATGCTCAGAAGAAGTAGAACACTAAATCAGTACAATTCCTGTTGGTATTTTTTTCACAGAATAGCCAAACTACCAGGGAAGTCTCTGTAGTCTCTAAAGAAAATTTACAACAACTTACAGACCTATTGGATGTGGAAATATTTTTGACACATGCTTTTTTTACACAAGCAATAGATACTTGCAAGGTATAATGAAACTATTCACTATTCGGTCTGAGCAACTTATGGTACCCAGGAAAACAAAGTTCAGTTTTCACATTAATCAAAACCATTTTCAGTTCTTCAGTCTGCTCCTATCTTCCTTACTTGTGATTTTAGAGTCAATTGGCAGACGCTAATAAAGCGCATCTTCAAAAAGATATGTGTAAATAAAATGCCAGAAAACTCTTACATTTCAGCAGCCAGTTCAGACTCTTACAACTACAGCTATGCAACATCATTTTCCCCCACATACTTGAGTCAGCTGTTAGACAACCTATGCAGGTTTTTTACCAGAAACAAAACCTTGACCGAAATACAGCACTAAAATCAAGCACTAAAATCCTTGATTTGGTCCTTGACCAAAATATAGCACTAAAATCAAGGTCCTTTTCTAAGAAACGACTGAGCAACAAGATGCATGATGATCCTTACTGTCCCTTCTTTTCCTCCCTTCTAATTAAAGTTAATTTTATTTTCAATACTTTTACAGCAAAAAACAAACTCTACACCTTGATTTAACAGCATCTTCAAGTATTAGTCTTAGAACATTTTGATCTCAGGGTGAATCTTCTCTGTATGCCTTCTACAGCACACAGAGAACCATAGATATTCACATCTCTGAAGCTGCCAAGGGAAGAGCCCACCCGTAGTGCTTGGTACGGCTCAGGTATGGTGAGCACTGTTTATTGTAACGAGCTTCTCAGCTGTTTTTGCAATTCTACCTGCAAAGGTGCTCACTCAGTCAGGCTGCCCCAGTGTCGGCACTTCGGCACATACAAAACAGGACTTAACATCCTAACTCTTAGGAGCTGGGGTTTTTTTAGAAAAGCTGATACAAAGTGGAAACAAAGTCAAGTACTCCTTAACTTAAATCACAAGCAACCTAGGGGATGCCCACTTGAGGGAAATCAGTTAGAAACTGAGACCTGAGCATACGCTAAAAACTTACTTTGTTTTTAGGAAAATTTACACAGGGATATCTTTTGCCATCTCATCCCAGTTTTGATCCAAAATGATAAATCAGAGCCTTCACATAGCACCAACACAACAAGGCATTTTCAGTTCACAGAATTTAAAACATGAATATTAAAAGCAGAAAACAATGCTAAGTCTCAGTGCTGAAACACCAGTAATAGATGTCACCCTTGCAGCCGATTCCTAAGCAAGTCACAATATTCACAAAATACCAAGCACAAATAATGTAACATTTAGTCAGTAATGCTTTCAAGGAATTCATATTCTGACAACTGTGAACAATGTTCCTTACATGTAGTAGATTCCATCACTATTCTGTAAAGCATATTTTCATATGACTACAATAGTAATCAAAAGGATAAGTTTTATAAGATTTGCCCTTTGGCAGGTTTGTTGAGACAATGGTAGAAGCAAAAACCTGCAACTGATAAAAGCTAAAGCCATACAAAAAAGCAGTTTGGAAAGCAGTCATCATCAAAACTGTTTACTTAAAATCATACTTGTTATAAGTTCAGGTAATGATTTAAATAACATAATGTAATGAGAAGAGCAAGACTCCAGAAGGAACTGTGAACTGGTATTTTATATTTACCTTGGGTATTCCAGAAGTGTCAAGCCAGTTCTGGAAGATAGTTTCAACAGTTAACCCAGATCTTGAGGGAAAAAAAAAGAAAAAATTAGAAGACATGCACAAAAATACCTTTTTTTTTTTCCATATGAAAAATAACCCTTTAGAAGCTAAGAAAACTCCCTAATTCCAAGTGTTTGTTGTACTGCAGTGGTACTACATTCTTGGTTTTTTAATGCCTAAGACCATCAGTGGTCATATGAGCAAGTCAGGTAGATTTGCAAATCAGGTAGATCAGGTTTTCTGCGCTCAAAACTCAAATGATAAATTCAGTGCTTACGATGACTGACAGAGAAGGTGTTAGGTGGTAAACTACATTTATGAAACATATAAAGTATGAACAGTCCTCTGCTTCTCACTGAGTGGCTTTTTGTTTTTTACAGGAAAAAAAGTCTCAGGCAAGTACATTTATACTGAAACATTCAAAACCAGTATTTTATTAAAGAAGCAGCCTAAATGTCAAGATAAAATACTAAATTAAATTAAATACAAACTTCCTCGAACTTTGGGGTTTTAAAAGGCACTGATGGATATTAATTCTCAAAGTTACCAAGTATCTAATAAATTGCAGTTTTGTCTTTTCTGCACTTTCTTTATATCCTGATAACATTCACAGTGAAATCACAGAACAGTCTAGAGTTCCAACAAAACGAAACAGTCTCTCATGATCAAGCTCTGTGGGACTGAAATAACCACATATGTAAGTATTTGCAAATTCAGACATTATATTTCCCCTTTTACTTTTGTAGGCAACTTCTGTTGCATTTACTTCAACTCTGGTTGAGGATGTCTCAACTTGCGGGGATGTCAAATAAAAAGAAATTTTAAAAAATTTTTAAAAAGTGGCATTGTCCATGCAGGTATGCTGTATGCCAGCACTGAAGAAAGGGAGTTGAATAAGCCTTCAAGGAATGTAAATATTCTGAGAAGCAGAACAGATGTGTGTGGTCCTGTGTATGCTAATGCCTGGGCAAGACTCATTCTAATACTTGCAGTGACTTTCACATGTGTAATGTAGACTCATAACAAATAAAGCATTCACGGAAAAAGCAACCACTTCCAAGCTCTGAATCAGGAAGGCAAGCAACACAATACAAGTTTTTCTCTGATCACGTGATTCAAATAATTGCAGCAGTCAGGCAGAAACATTTCTACATAGCTAGGATTCTGAATTTTCAGGAAAATACCACTGTGCATGTTTGAATATATAAATAGATTTTTTACAGAAAACTTAACATATGTGTGACGCTTGTGTAGTGTTCTACATTCAAATAAATTATTAAACATCCAGGCTTGTTCCTTGATATTTATTCAAACTTATTAAACGTAGAGCATTTGACTGCTATATCCTTCAAAGTATAATTGCTTCACCTTACCACCATGCTCTAAAAATTGGTGTCTAGTCTTAAGTTAGTTAGCTGAGTCCCTTCCACAGGGAATAGAGAAAAGGAAAAGTATTTCCAAACAGTCAATCAATTTACCTTCCTCAGAATAAGATGATGTTCTTGAGTTCTTTTTTCTGTCTGGTTACTAGAAAAAGTGCCTCCAGGACTAGCTTAAAACTGGGGACTGAAATTTTACACAGTTAAAGACAGATCATGTGTGGATTGTACCACTTTTCTGTCTCAAGTAGTATAACCAGAGTAATAATTTTTTATTTGTTATTCCATTAA
>VXAY01005945.1:0-25284 GCA_013399855.1 Oxyruncus cristatus | reverse complement strand
CAAAACAAATACAGCTTAGTGTTCTAATGCTGAAGCAGAAGTAGAAGCTGGGGAAAATTCCCTTATCTGTGATTTAGTTTGTCTTAACAAGGGATAAGAAACACAGCCTCACAATGCCAGGTAGTCCTTTTTCTTCCCTCCCCCAGAAGCTAAACTTATACTGTGAGATTTCCTCATGATAAAAAAATACCTGCAAAATAATCTAAGTTACAATTGTTATGTAGGGCATTTATTTAATATACCCCCTTATTTCAAAAACTGGCTCTTATGACATTGCGGGGAATCACACTGTTCTGACACCATACTAATCTAGGCAGTAAACCACTAGAAAGCTACTCAGCCTTTCCTGAAACTCTGTCATTTTTCCCAAGGGCAAAGACAATAATGGTGTTATTTCAGCTAAGCACCTGACATATGACAATATGCAATCTTCTTTGTTTCTACTTGGACACACCTTTTTTTATTCCAACTTAGGACATTCTTGTTGGCACCTATCAAAAGAAACAACTTGGTTCAGCAGTTTACAGGCATTCACTATTTTTTTAATATATTAGTAATAAGCAGACTATTGTGAAGATCTACTCTGAATCTCTTAAGAGTCAGTACTGAAGAACTGAGAAGACGTTGGAAAGGCTTCTACTAACTTGTTTGGCTTCAAAACAACCCCCCAAAATTTATCATAAACTACTGCTATTTCAAAACAAGTATCATAGGAAAGGATAGAGGCCTGATATTTGTAGAGGCTGCAGTTCAGTAAAGGGCACTTACCACCCACTTATGTTGCAGTTAAGCATCTGTAAGAGCTTAAATATGGTGTTTGTGTGAATTTCTGGATGGTCTTCTGTTTCAGGTTCTGTATTGCACTGTGGGATATGGGTTCATTGTTTAGGTTCTTCAATTGCTTTGTACTACAGTTCCCTACTGTAAAATGAGAATACATTTACATCCATTATCTCCTCCCTTGTGTATTTGTTTAGATGATAAGCCAATCAGACTAGGAATTATTTCCTGACATGCATACATACAGTTCATGGCCAGATTTAATGCTTCAGAGCAAGGTCTATAAAACACTAACATCAATGATAACTTGAAAATGAGCATTAAAAAAGATGTCTATATATCAAGTTTTCGATGCACAAGGCCCCAGGGCACTCTACAGACTTCAGGATAAACCCACTTAATTCCTAAATCAAGGTGAAGAAACCATGAAAGTGTGAAACTTTTTTTATATGTAAAGGAAGATAGAAAAGTCTGCCATATCCAACGGAAATATTTAGCTGAGTAGTTTGAAATTGAAACATTATTTTAGTACTTAATTGACAATTTATGAAGACATCCAAGGAATGTGGTTAGTGAGTCTGGATTATTAACAGTACAAATAGTAGAGCTGTAACACAAGTCTTCCTTTGTCTATCACATATTATTAAAACCATATCTTATTAGTAGACTTGTTCATTTTATTGAATAAAATGAAATAAAAAGTATGAGCAGAAAACTCCAAAGACCAGAACTGACCTGCTCAAAAAAATTTGCAGTCACAAAGTAGCTGCACAAGCAGCAACTCTTCAGAGATTTAAAGATTTATCTGAGACTAGTGAAACTCATCCTGTGTTACAGGGTGAATACCAAGTCTTTGCACAGCTCACGTGTTGGGCAGATGTGGAGAGGGTGAACTTGCAGCAAAGACTGTGGGTGAAGCCCTGGGGAGAACAGAGCCACAAGGAGTTTTACAAAATCTAGGGCACCGTGGTATACAGACACGTATGAAGGGGTTTGTTGGTGTTTGTTTTGGTTTGTTTTTTTCAATGTAGTGAAGTTTCATATTATACATGAGTAAGTAAAATGCCTCAGTTACAGGTGGGAAGTACTGTAGCTTTTCTGTGGAAAGATCATGTGAGACTCCAGCCAGTGCTTGTGATATTTTAGAAGTCTTTCTAAACAGAGAAGGACAATGATGAATCTGTTTGTCCTTCTTGCCACTAGCCCTTCACACAGACAAATAATCTGCCTTAAAGGAAGGTTAAGAAATTATAAAGGAGCAGAAGACAGGGCTCAGCCTGTCTGGTGTGCTCAGTACTCAGCTGCAGTCCAGAAGCAGAAGCATCCTGCCTCACAGGATGGATTTCTACAGCTAGCATGCCATTATAATTGAATCAGAGCAGGAAGTGAAGTAGCCCTATTAACTAGGCATAAAAATCTCCTCCTCTGAACACAGAAGGCAGCAAAAATCAATGACTGCCCCTTGAAAAATTACATCTGTATCTTGGAACTACTCATCACTGGGAACATACTTTAAAAACTCCTTTAAATAAAAACTAGAGGAATTAAGTACTGAAAGGTGAGAATCTTCTAGATGTAGTCTCTGTATCCAACAGTAGAAAGCTCATGTTACATTACTACTGCTTAATAATTACAGAAAATTTCCACACTCTTGCATGACTGTTTTCTGCCAATACTCATCCTGTTCTCATTACAAACATCTCCCATAAGCCAAATTCTACCGCTAACTAGACTACTTCCCCTCTGTTGCCACAGCTGAGGGCAGGATTTGGACTGATTATCTACTATACATTTCTCTTTTGTTCCTTTTTTTTTTTTTTTTAATGATTAAGACCAGCCTCCATTACAAACTTCAGTGTATTAGAGTGTTTAATATTTGTCAAATTTGAAGCATTTAGTTTAAGCTTTTAAAATTTACTTGGTAGAATCGCACAAGTCTAGCAGGTTTTGTGTGCCACAAAGAATTTTGTTGCTCTAGTATTGAAATGCACTTCATTCCTACAACAAACTTTGTGTAAAAAAGAACCGATCAATAGATGATCTCTAAAAATATTTCATTTTTTCTTTCCCTCTTTTCTTTTACCTCAGGTGCATATTTCTGTACTAGGAACAGAATGCATTTAAGAATGAAAAAGCATTCTTGCAGCAGATAAGAAGTAACAGCCTTCTGTATATCCAGATATTCTATTATTCTTGCATTGCTGTTGATATCTGCTTCCATGGTAATTTTAGCAACAGATACGTTCAGATATGCGACATATATGACTGTAAAATGAATTACCATAGATCTGAAATTTTGTTCATACATTCTGGAGTATGATGCATCACAAATGGACCACAAATGCATTAGTCTCACAGCAAGTTTAAATATACTGGCATGTGTATAGGCAGAAAATTGGATGCTTATGCAAATAACACTTTGCACTGGGTTTGGACTTCAGAGAAACACAAGTAAAAAAAGGAAGGAAAACAAGACCTTTTTTTAATAAATTAATGTATAATCATACCATTAAAAATCCACTTTTGTATATATTCCATATAATATTCCTGCTAACATCACTCTAACTAAATTCAGAGTGTCACAAAACACATTTTCTCAATGATAATTAGCTTGTCTGTCTCTCAACCATTAGGAACAAAAGTGTTTCACTAAAAAAGACAACACATTTGACTTCTATGAATTTCTTCTCTCTTTTTTTTTCTCCAAACCACTCACCCAGAGTTATGAACACTTTTGGGCCTTCAAAGTTACATTTTTCATGTAAACAATTATTTTTAAAAACTATAATACGTAAAGCTCCACTACTAAAGAATCTGTGTTTGTAGCACAGTGTATAGTAGCACAGAATAAAACCAAAAGATAAGCAGGGATAGACTCAAAGTGCTGCTAAAGACTATCCGAGTCATCTTCAACCAGCCACAGTCACACATAGGAGGATTCTGAAGGACATGTCAGGCAATTAATGCTGGATTTCCATTCTTGTTTTCCATCTTTCCTCATTTGGTACACTGTATGACAGGGAGCACTAGACTACTTCTTGAGAAAAACTGATTTTCTCTGGTTTGCCAGATTCACAGCAAGGTTCTGGCATCCTCACTCTGGGGTGCCACTTGCCAAAAGCAGCTGGCAGGGAGATCCAAGGTTAATTTGGGGACGCAGCTATGTCTGGAACTTCAGATTGCATAGTGAACACAGGATATCACTTTTGACCTAACATGCAAGTTAAAGGCACTGCTCAGGGGGAACATGGCACAGCAGTAACAGAGCAAGTCTCTAAAGTCTTTGTGTACACATGTATGGGAATTTTCAGAGAAACACACACTTGAAAAAAACAAGCAGAACAACACTAAACGAAATCCCACTATTTCTGGCTGGCACAGCTGATATTTAAATCTAATTTTTTTTTTTTTCCCTCCTTTTCTAGCCCAGTTCTTACTTTTTTTGTTTAGGGATGTCTTCCAACAGCATACAAAGGAAATCCTGGAAAACAAACAAAGCACCACAGTTAGTATGCTTATGAAGATGTAACCCTGTGTCTGCATTGCTAGTGAGCAACGTTTTTGTAAAGACTACAAATGAAAGAATGATAAGAAATAAATTTATATATCCGCTATGGTGGTATATTGCTCAGTTATTTATACAGCATACATTATGTTTGTCAGTTTTCCAACCCACTCAAGCAAAAAGTGCCAACGTTGAAAAAAAATGGACTTGAAAAGCCTGCTGACTATTTTAACACAATCCCACATTCCCAGTTTTATCAACAATACACACACACACTAACTATATTTAAAACAGTTAAAGGCTGCAGATTCACATCCTCAAAGGTTAAGAAATACCAAAATTAAGGATTTTTACATGTTCTTCAATGTGCTTATGTTATCACACTGTCTTTTATTATATAACTACACGAGGCTTTTTCTTCCTTAATGCCCATGCCTGACTAGAAGATCACACCTACTCCTCATTCAGCAACAAAATCCACAACGCTGCTGATACCCATGTCAACTCATGAGTAATTCTTCAAAGAAAAAATAGTTAGAATTTCTTTCAGATATTTACAAGGGCATTTCAATGCCAATAGAAGAGCATTATTATCATCCTCACTTCTACCAGTATGACAACCCCCCCATAGAAACCTCACATCACTCAAAGGTTTTCTGGCACCCTATGGTCTACATGACATTTTAATGACAATCACTCTGACACAATACACTCCTTTGAATAATCTCATAATAATAGCATTTATTAATGCGCATCATTCATTTATATACTGTTTCATAAATCAATACATCCACTTCATTAATACTAATCTTTGTGGAGACAAGTTTCAGAGGCTATTAATGTTCCTCACTGCAGTGTAGGAGTGCAGGCTGATTTCTGATTCAAAGTCCTTGCTCTTTAAGGCCTTGAAGAATGTTTCCTAAAAGGCAATCTTTTATTTAGAGATCTTGCCATAGCAGCCAACAAAAGATGCTGTTTCTCTGAGTGTGGCAATGTTAGGGAATCAAAGTAAGAGTGACTGCCCCATTGAAATGACTTGTAACACAGGTTAGCCTTCCTCCTTGAGATTGTAAGTGAGATCCAGGTCATGTAGCAGAGGCTGCAAAATTGGCTTATGACAAGAAGTATATTACACAATGCTGGGCTCAGTGTTGCTGCAGCAAGAATGGCATCACTAACTGTGACAGAAGTCATTCTGTCCCAACTACAGTGTATTGCTGACACAATGATCAAGTGTGAAATTCCCTTGTTTTATACTACTACTTGAAGTTCGGTACCATTACTCTGTTTGTAAACACAGAACTACTGTGTCCCTCCACTTGTAGAAGTTTTGCTGGAGGTACTAAGTAAGCTTACATGCAAATGAAGAAAATGAAAAGCTCGTTATTAGAGTTGTTTGAAAAGTGTGTGAAAAGTAAAATTGAAGTGGACATCCTTCACACTACTTGCTGTGTCTGCACATATTAATGCAGCTAGATTCCCTGATTGGATTGCATCAACTTTTTATAATCAATCTCACAGTATACTCAGAGACAGCTCTGGTATTAGAAATGAGTTTATATTCTGTATATTATACTATAAAACTAAACACCTTAATGATTAAAGTTGTCTTCACATTTTATTCTAATAAGAATAATGTAGTAACCATCATTCTACACTCTTCCTTAAAATTAGGATTAATCTATTCTATCTTATTTTAACTGCTCCTATTTTGATGCTCCAAAACAGAGCAGGAAACAAATTACCACTTACCTTGTATTAGCATGGCTTTTAACATCTACCTATTATCAAGTCTGCATGACACATCTCATCATAGGTCTGACTTTTCAATTGCTTATAATTTTGCCAAACTTTACCCATCTGGATTGGTATTTTTTCTTCCTCCTCAGATGAAATAGTTTAGAAGTGCCCAAAAGAAAACCCATAGGGAAATGCTCGGGGCTTTAAGCTTTGATGCCATGTCCTAGTGACCTTGCACTTTGAAGCAAAAACTTGTGGATGACCAGGGCAATCATAAATAAATTCTGGATCAGATTATGAAAGAAATTATAGTTCATTCTTTGTCTTTGTTGCAAGTAATTCAGTGAAGGCAGAAAGAAAACACAATTAGAAGTCATGTGCCACCACCGTGCTGCAATATGTACAAACTGGATTATACTGATATCAAATAATCTCACTACTCCTATTGTTCTTCTCTGGCTGGAGACTGAGAGGCTAGAAAACAACTTTTCCCTATATAAAGAAAAGGTTATTCTGCAGTTTCTGGAATTTTACTGACATTTGGGCAAACTGAAAAAGTCCTTGAAAAATGAGTTCACACACGTTCACTAAGGATTTACTAGCGCCTCATAATTAAATTCCTTAATGACTCCTGTCTGCTCTCAATATAGTCCTGACTGAAGCCAACAATTTTAATCACAACTACAACTTTGGGCTGCTGCTGCGTAGATCAAATCTGTATAAGACTGTGAATCTGAGATCAAGGAGAAATTTTCTTTGCACTGTTAATGGCTGCACACATGTTGGTATCAAATAAAGAACACTCAATATAAAAAGACTAATTATATTTGAGGTTTTCAAATACTCTACAACCAAGAGATACTTTAGTTTAAATTCTCTGACTGAAATATAAATGAGGTGCATAAAAGCAATGCAGATTTCATGACTAAAAGTGATGCATCTAAATGGACATTCATGTGGCAACAAATAGACTGCACTCACATCCAATTTCTTGCAGAAATTATCCACTCAAAGGTAAAATACCCCTATCAAATATGCTATTTGTAAATTACATAAATAAAGGGTAAATGCTAATTTATCCCCTCTGGGTGGAAAAATAAATAATGAGCACCATTTGTAGGTCCCTGTTTATTTGGAATTCCCTCCCCATTCCTCTTCCTGGCTTTTATTTAACAAAATCAACAACATTTTAAAATCCTTCCGTTGGGGTTTTGGTAACAAGCCCAGAATGCACCTCCAAAGATGATATTTCCTCAAGTAAGCTTGACTCCCCACTTCTATGTTCTATTATCAGGCAGCAATCATTGGCCAGACAGCTTAAAACTTTAAGCCCCAGGGATGGAGCCACTGACCAGCTTCAGTCAGAAGTAGGATTTGTTGCCTATTATAACAGACAGAATCATATGAAAATTAAAGTCTGCAAACAATTCAATTCCCAAGATGTTCCTATTTCAATATGAACAGAACAACAGCTTTAACTGTGTTAGGAGTATCAGCAACTTACACTTCTTCCTTTTTAGTTACTGCAAATAACACTCCACTCATTATTTTAAAAGTTCATTCAAAGCTATTAGTAAGTGGATTCTCTGATAGAAAGAAAACTGGAAGATTTTTTTAAAATCCTTCTCAAAGATTCCAGACTTGCTTTACTCACCTATTGCTAACTCAATTAAAACAAACTACTATTAAAATCTTACTGAGCATGCAAACAAAGCAAAGGAAAAAGGTAAACTGATTAATGTTTCACATTTGAAGTAATTTCCTTGCACCTGCAGCTCCCATCTAGGAAAATTACTACAAACACAACTGAAAACAAGACTAGTATTCATAACATGGGCAATTTTTCACTGTTTTTACTTTTTCTTACGCCCAGAATTCCTAAAGCTGGAAACTTTTACCATTATTTTGGACAAGGTGAAAATAGAGCACTATGATATTTAAACTTACCATTTTCACCTCTATTTATTTTAAATCTTTTATTCATTTAAACACTGAGAGCATGTTTGTTCAAGAAGAAACTTGAACAAGAAACTTTGTACTAACTTGATTTTATTGCTTCTGCATTTGCAATTCCTGCTATGATTCATTATCTACCTATACCAGACACTAACATAAACACAATCTTTAAGACTAGTAGTATAATCTGCTGAGAAAATTTGCTGCATTCAAACAATCTACCGACAACTCATCTCACATCAACCAGGAGCAACAAGCTAACTTTTTGTCAGCAAAATATGAGCACCTTCCTTACCACCAGATTAAAATACTGGGCTGCTTTTGTTATTAGCCATTTCATGATTTCTGTAATTTTCAAAATTTTTCCATCTGTGTAATAGTGAAGCATCATTTTTATCATTTTGGACACCACAATGTAGACAAGACTCATACAGTCACTGGCATTTTCCACACTGTGCCAAATGTAACTGCTCAGGGTACCAATAACACGGCGCAGAAAACAGCTGCATTAGTACTCACTCCCCTAACACCCCAAATATCCTCCACAGGGCAAAGCTGTTGTGTTGGAGCTACTATGTCTAACTTCTGGGTGACCTGACATATGAAAGAATCCACAGGTCTGTGAGCTATTTGTAAGATACATGGGCATACATCTCCGCCCATAAGAGTGAGACTCAGAACAGCAAGCATGCAAGCAAGGAATCACTGTGGTGAAAGAAACAGCAAGCGTTAGACTCCAGTCCTGCAAAATCAGAGGCCTCTACTGTTGCAAGGAGACATTTATCACCATCCAGAATATCCTCAAAGAATTGAAGTGTAACTCCATAAAAGACAGACCAGCAAAGAAACTGGTTTCAGAAATTCACTCATATCCCTTGCCCTTTCTCTTTGCCTCTCATCACACTGCTCTTCTAGCAATGCTAAATATTTGTTGTGTCGTAGGTTTTGTTCCAGGACTGTTTTTAACCATGATGAGTTCAGAGTCCTGGTTCACAGACACCCCCATGAATGGTTGTTTTCACAGCATTACTTGCAGTGCTATGGCACCAGCTGGATTCATCACCAGTGACAGGATTCCTAGAACTTCAGGGTCATAGAGCTATGTAATCTCCTAAATCAAAACAAAACTAGAGCCAACAGTTACAAGACTTTTCCAGAAAGACCTAGGGGGAGGTAAACTTCTACCCAGTCGGGTTTGTCCTCATAAGGACACTGAAATTACAAGCACTGAATGAAGCAGCATGCAGAGAGGAAGAAAATCAAGTCAGAAATATAATTTTTCCTCTTTCAGAAACGGAGGATAATCAGGGAGAAGACTGATTGATCACAAGCAAAACCCATTAGCTAAAAGATTATGGGAGATAATTCCAGTATGATAAAATGACCCTATCTTTAATGTCACAATCTATAAACATTGACCTTTCAAGGTAGCAAGTTAAAAATAATCCCCCACTGTTTATATTGTCAGATACTAACAAGGTGTCTGACTTATGTATAACTGTGAAAAAAATGTTCTGCCCTCTAGCAGGTGGTAATTTCACCTATACTGCCAAATGACAACTGCCTCTCTCTGTACACCATAGCCAGAAGTAAAGATTTAGATAGTCAATCAAAAAGTTTGAGTCTATTTTTTTTTTCAGAAGGTGAAGCACAACCCCACGTACAGTACCTGAGAAAGGACGAGTTGCCCGTGAAACTTACGGACAAATTTTCGCAAAGACACAAGGTACGAGGCCTCTCCTATCATCCTTGCCAGAGACCGCAAAAGAAAATAACCCTGCAAGACATTAAGGCAGAAACAAATAGGAAACTATGAATTTGCTGATGTCCAGAAGACATCTTTATCACATCCATAAAGCAATTTCAATAAAAATCAACTGACAACACTCACCTTCAAATAGTGAACCTGCATGAAGATTTTTTCTGCTTTAAGACCATGTTTGACAACAGATGCTCCAGACTCACTCAATTTGCCTGTGCTCTCCTTGTTGGGCCTAAAATAGAAACACACTAATTAAGTTTTGGATAAGAAAGTAAAGAAGTAACTCACACATGACAGATTCTAATAGTTGAAAGCATCATGAATGGCATAGTAACTAGTTCAGGCTTCTTCTTTACCCTGAATATATAATCTGACTTAGTCAAACAAATGAATTTCCTGCTAAATGAGTTCCATTACTAGGGTGGTGTACTCTTTTCACAGCCAGCATGACATCAGGTTCCATGTCATTCTCCCGTGCAGACAAGTTATGAGCAAAGAGAAACAAACAAACAAGACATTTGAAGGGGAAGGGAAGAGGAAGGGGACAATAGTGAAGTCATTATGTTCAACTAGAGATTTCTCTTTATATACTGGATCAATGGCCTAAGAGCTTACATGACTATACTTGTAAGAATAACCTCTTTCATCTGCAGGCAACACTGATGAAGAAAGTGTTCTGTTTTTCATTTTGCCATTTGGAGTTGGAAGATAAGTAGCTAAAGTTTTAAAAGAGGAAGCCTTTCACACAGGTTTGGGGTTTACAGACAAAAATGTCTAGAACAAACCTAATTCTTTACAGACTGATTTTAAAACGTAATACAGCATCTGGTATGCCACAAATCTGCAGCAGTAAAGTGTTGAGGACTCCAGGCTCTTAAGAGCACAGAGTTAAACTAAAGAAAAGCCATGTAAACATTTTGTCTTCATTTGTAAGAAGTGCCTTCACAGGCATAGTACTGGAGAGCTCTCTAGCTTTTTTCTTCCATTCAGACAATATCCCAGCTAACAGTAGGCTAAGAACAGATGTCTGTTTTAGGAGCTTAAACCTGTGACTGAAACAACCTCTCCAATTCTAAATGTGGATTTTGAAATGGCCAGTCTTGGAAACCAAATATCTTCCCCTTTATTTCTACAGAACAGGGGAAATGCAGGCCAGAGCAGTGCAGGATTCTTCAAAATTTATCCATCACGCACTTTGCAGGAGCTAATCCCTGTGACCAAATTCTTACATATCTATGTCTTCTTTGAGGAAAACATTTTTCCTTTTTATATCTGCGTAACAGTTTCTTATTAGAGTTTTGTCCAGAGTGCTAAGTTGTTTTGGGTTTTTTTTTCACCCTCGATGCCTAAGAGCTTTTTGGATTTTTTAATTTTTGTAAATTTTAATGTAGCTGGATTGTATACCTTACCCTGTAGCATAATGTTTACACATATCCAGCCCTATTACCCCATTCCATATCAATCCCTCTAAATTCCAACATCATATTTAGTCTTCTTTTCAAGGTAAAATGGAAAAAAGAAAAACACCCTAAGGCCTGGACCAGAAGATACCACACAGACACAGCGACCTTCAAGCCCAGAACTTTGGAGGAGCTCCAAGGACAGCACGTGCTGCAAAGAAGATGAAGATGAGGAAGAAGGGGTCCCAAAGACTCCAGACCCAATTCCCAAAGGGTGTGTCGGGGGCAGAACAGGGTAGAACTGGGGGTGGACAGATCTGGGATTGGATGGACCTTATTATAAAATCATAGAGCCACTGTCTGGNATTTTAATGTAGCTGGATTGTATACCTTACCCTGTAGCATAATGTTTACACATATCCAGCCCTATTACCCCATTCCATATCAATCCCTCTAAATTCCAACATCATATTTAGTCTTCTTTTCAAGGTAAAATGGAAAAAAGAAAAACACCCTAAGGCCTGGACCAGAAGATACCACACAGACACAGCGACCTTCAAGCCCAGAACTTTGGAGGAGCTCCAAGGACAGCACGTGCTGCAAAGAAGATGAAGATGAGGAAGAAGGGGTCCCAAAGACTCCAGACCCAATTCCCAAAGGGTGAGTCGGGGGCAGAACAGGGTAGAACTGGGGGTGGACAGATCTGGGATTGGATGGACCTTATTATAAAATCATAGAGCCACTGTCTGGGGGGCGTCAGGAGTATTCCCATGGCCTAGAGGTTGATTAAAGGACTTGCCCTCTTTATCTTATCTTAGGCACTAAATTGGCCTGGAGTCTTTTTCTCTGTGCTCTCTTAAGGCAACACCCTTTAAGCACTATAATTAGGGCCTATGCACATGAAATCCTCTACAAACAGTAAAATTTTGCTAAAATGTAACTGCTCAAAATCAAATAGCAAAAAAAGAGGCAGATGCAATTTTACACTGTGTTTCCAACAGTCCTCTTCCATGATACAGTCCATAAACCTTTCCAGCAAGATCTTCCCTCAACATTAAAAGGAGACCAATAACTGACTTCTTACTCTGTCTCCAGTTCTTTTAGACTATGCAAACATTGCAGACTCACTGTAGGAGAGCAGAAATCCAGCTTCTTCCCTTATGGATCAATCTCCTGGAAGGAAGGCCTGCTGGCATTCCATATCTGACTTTTCATTGTTTTCTGCATACATAAAAAGCCAAAACTGCTTTATTTCCCTCACAGTAAACAGCCCAGACTATTGACTTTGAAAAATGGAGTTTGAGCGCAAGCTACAGGTCCACACTGAACTGAAATATCTTCCACAATCACAATTATTCTAAATTAGGCTATACATCTTTCCTCATCTTACTTGGTGCCTGTACAGATCCTAGGAGTTGACTAGATGAACATTGCATGTGGATGATGGAACTGAAGATTCCCGTACAGAAAACATATAGACATCCTTCTGCAAAGGCTGTATATACACTCTTGATAATGTCTGTAAAATAGTGTAACTATTCAGAAAGTTACCCTGTTTTCTGCTGTAAGTTCTTCAGCACAGTATTTTAAAGCAACGTCACAGGACATTGAAAGCACAGAGCCTGAAAGTTTTGTTACATTGACCTAGAAAGCTAGCATTTAAACTAGTAGACAAAGCTAGGCATAGTGCTAAAGGCAAGTTGTTTCAAAGCAACCAAGCTGTTATCTGGCACATTTTAGATACTGGCAATTTTCTGAAGGCAGTGGACGATGCTGCTGTGTTTGCTGAGCAGAGGAACACAAAGTAAAAGTACAATTCATCAGAACATCGTTGGTAATTAAATGCTCTGTTGCACCAGGTAGTCATGAAAACCCATGCAGAGACTATGAGAAACCATCTGAAAGGCACATTTCCTACGACACAGAATAGACTCCTTAAACACCTACAGGGCAGTAAGACAGCATTGCTTCAGGATAGAAACGGACTTGACACAAGCAGAACTCAGAACCTAATTTAGAGTCAAATATCAAAATTGGCTAGCCTTAATGAATAATCACAAGTTGAAGTTCAGTCATAAGGGCCAGGACACAAAATAAATATCAGCAACAGCTTTATTCCACAGAACAGAGTGGGATTTCTCTAGTCTTCTTTGCTCTTCTAACATGAGAGGCTGACTGAGAGTGCTGGTGCTCATGCTTGCCAGCAGAACGAGTGCCGAAACATATTTCACAGGTGATTTTATCCTGCCAAATTTGCTTCAAAATGTGTGAGAAAATATATGATTCTGTTGGATAGTTTTATCCCATATGTGCACTACAGGACCAGCTGACAAGTTCTGTGCAGATTTTTCCAGCTGTCAGGAGAAAGCACAGAAAATCATATGATTGTCCACCAGGGAACAAAAAAGTAATTAAGAATAAGCTTATGCTTGGGAGGAGTGGGTTGGCTGATTTTTTTTTTCCTGAGATGACTGGTAAGAAGTTACCATTTACTTTTAATATCCGGTATAAAAACACAAGTTTGAACCAGCCCAAGCCTCAGTACAGGCTCAAACCCAGCTCAACTTCAGTCCTGTCCCTTCAGGGCAAGGACTGAAATTTTCTATCTTATAGAGAAAATTATCTCCTATAGAGAAAAAGTTTTGGAAAGCCCAAGGATTTACTTTCAGAAGGATAAAGAAAAGAAAAAAAAAGTAAACATACAAAGAGAGAACCTATCCAAGTCCACACTATAAAAATAGTAGATAGTATTTATATGTGACTGAAAACAGTAGAAAGTCCTTAAATACAAGAAATTAGAGACATTAAAGAAGAGATGGACAGAATCACAAGTTGGCATCATGTGCCTCTCCTCAAGTGTTTATTAGAGGCATATTTTCTCAAATGAGAAATGACTTCCCACTCTTTCGTATTAGCATTGAGAACACCACTGTGCAAAAGGTAAGCAGGATTCTTCTTCAGAGACATCTACTAACTGTGGAAGTCAATAGAAAGCTTAAGTTTCAATTTCAAAATAAAGCAATTGTTCCTGTGTTTCAATCTACGATGGATTTTGACCTTGAGAAAAATTATTTTAAAAATTTACACAACATTTTATTAAAAATAACAGTTACATAATTAACACAGAAGACAACAAATGTGATTCCATATTACTGAAAATGGAAAGCATACATCCAGATATGCCTCATATCACAAGAAGCAATATTTTTAAAAAATTACATAAAACAAATCAAAACCACAGCATCTGTCAAGCAGTAGTTGTGCTGGCAGCAGCTCTATGATAGCTAGTGATAAACCTTGGCTTTTGTATTTACACTTATCATCAAATTGCATACTTACAAATGTGTAAATTCACTGACTGCTTACACACACAATACACAATTCATCAATAAACATAAAGTAAACCAGATCAGTGAAAGGCTATAGTTACAAAGTTGGTGATATGCTTTCAGAATACATGAGGCCAAGGAGAAGAATCTCTATGTTGGTGAACAGTCTCTAGTGCCCAAAAGGCTTTTAGGTCCTACTGGGCAAGCACAAAAAGAAGGAAAGACCTTAAATGAATGAAATGGCAACAGTCTTTTAAAAACACTTAAAAGCTGATTATATAGAAGATGGGTCTCAATTTGTTCTTCCACTTGGTGAATGAAAAGAAGAAATCTACATAGTTTGAAATAAATAATATTTCAGCTGTGCATTAGGAAACAATTTTTAACGGTTAATACTAAGCTTAGCTGTCTTATTGAGACACTAAAAGACAGCTTGGCTCCGTTACGAAAACTCTTTTGTTGAAGCTTTCTAAGAACGTGTCAGTAAAAACCCACTTAGGATGGTCTCTATGTATGGCTTGTATTTCAGAGTAGGAAAATGGTGTCCGTAATCTCCTGAAATTTGCCCCGTATTTCCATGATGACTTAGTGCCATGGTCTAGTAACCACAGTGGCAGTGGACTCAATGATCTCAGAGGTCTTTTCCAACCCGACTCATTCTATGATTCTATGATTCCATGATTTGTTCAGTGTTGGCCTAACTTGAACTACGATTAGTAAAGTTGTTTTTCTCGGTCGAAGACTACAGGGAGACAAGCAATGGAGACTCAGTGGATCTAGAGTTAGGAAGACACTCAAGATCAAAGACTATGGCAACTTTCCAAGACACCAATCAGAATAGGCCAGATTACTAATCACTAAGAAAGCAAAAAGGTCTTTAGCTATCTAAAATGTAGCCTTGAGCTTAGCATCTGGTACCTAAAGACCAGAATCTATTTTCAATATCATTATTAGTAATTTCCAAAGAGAAAGTAGATTTATGTAGTTCATTATGCTTTTTCCTTGTTTTTTAAAGCTTCATTCAGCTTGGCAGCTAGATGCCATGCTACTGTACGTGCCTGTCTTCAGCCACAGAAAATGAACCTTTTATAGCTTCCAACAGAGAACTTTGTTCAGGAAATGGCTTTTTTCCCTCCTGAACAGTGCCTCTTGTAAACTGCTTAGAGAGATTTCATATCAAACTAAATCCCATGGTTTCTGAAAGCTTTCTAAAACTAAGGGAGAAGCAATTGCATTATAGTCAAGATGAATAACCTAGTCAATTTAATTTGCATTTTACTTTTTCATTAGAATGAAATAAGGAAATGCAGTGGATTTAATCAGATGATTTGGATGTATATCTTCTGATGGGAGAAAATGTGGAAAACAGGAGAGAGAGCACATGCAGGAAAATGCTGCCATATTGTTACCTTAAAACTTGCAGCTCTTCTTCAGAGTTCTGCACCTCATCCCTGAGGCGGCACCAGCGAAGTAAAGCTTTCAGCTCCTGTTGCCCTTGTACTTCATCATGTGAGAGCTGCTTAGTATACAAATAAACACAGATCACTGAATGCTGTTTCCTGACAGACAATAATAACTTTCAGAATAAGAAGCTTGTTTTGTTTTTTCTTTAATATTTAGTTGTATGAAATGTACCAATACCAATGATTTAAAAAAAAAAGGAAAAAAAGGAGCCAAAAAATAACGGTTGCTGCTATGAGAGTTAATAGCAGCACAAAGGAAAACAAAACCCTCACTGTGCACATCAAATCAATAGACTGTTAAATAGTTCTGACTGAGGAAAAAGACGAGCATGTTGTTTTCCCTTTAGTGACTGGCAATAAATGAACTGAATATAAACAGTATAGGTACCTGGCATAGAGGCTTTTATTGCATCTTTATCCAGCTTGAAAGCTTAGAGCTGCATTGTGTCCTGACTTCATTCCTCTTTCCTACTATTCCTTCTACACTTGTGAAATCTGTGCTGTTTTCCCCATTTATGTAATATTAACAGAAATTCACACTTATGAAATACATGCCAGGTTATCAGCTGACAAATAAATACTAATTTATGTTTCTCTATTATAAGAATAGATGAGAGATGGGGGAAAGCAAAAGCAACTAATATTACCCTGCCTTACATTCAGTCACAACTGAAATGACTGTCATACACTATAGAGCATACTCATAATCCTAAAATTGTGTGATTGAATAGCTTCAAAACTATTCAATAATGTCTAAAAGGTATCCCTTATACATTAACAAGGGAAGTAATCACACTGTTTCGGAGCTTACTCCTTTCCATTCAGCTACAAGGAAGTTGTCTACTACAATCAAAATTCTTTCAAGTGACTCACAAAAGGAAAGAGTTAATGTGAACAGCTAACAGCAGTGTAGTGATGCTCAATGTAAGGGCACAACTGAGTTTTGGAACCAAAATGGAAAGGCCACATGTTTGGAAAGCCTCTCTTTCTTGTTCCAGAAATATGGTAAGTGTCAAGGAATTCTGTTTTGTTTGGTGCTACAAGTATGGCTGATACTTAATAAAATGGAGGCTTGGAAGAGTGCATTATGTCAGTTCCCAGTTCGGCCTCCTCTTCCTCAGATGGAGGTCTGGAGACTTCAGGGGCAGAACCTGGCACAGGCACAGGAAGAAATGACTGACACACAAAATGCTTGAAGTAGCAGAGGTACTACAAAAGTAAGAATTGCATCAGAAAAACACTTTACAAGCTGTTAGGCAACTTATGAGCTTTTCACCTTAAGGCAGGCAGTGATTTCTAAGCCTCTGACATGAGAATAACTCTTGCTGGGCATATAAGAGGAAAAAAAAGTGTAAGTTCCCTATCTAAAATCATCTTCCATTTTGCTTTGAGGTACACTTCTTGGCCATCCATTGGACAAAAAGGAAAACTTTCATTAGGTACCTGGAATATTACAGTATGCAGTAAGACTCTGTTGATTGTTCCAGTTTCAGGTACACAATAAAAGTGGAAGGAATACAGAGCCATTGTTTGATAGTTGAATTTTAATAACTGAGTAGTACATTTGTGGAAAGGTAATAATTGACAAACAGATGTTTCCATTCTCATTTGCACTGACCTCTACCACTGTAAAGATTTGTGTTCCATGTGGATCCCATTTTTTAAAATTAAGTTAGCAAGTATATTCCAATATTATTTTAAAATACTTTTCTTCACAACAGAGGATGTTTAAATTTATATCTAATGCATACCATGTATATCATTGTGATTTCCACATTAATTCAATTTTGAAACCATGTATCATCACCTTACCTGTTGTGCCCTAGCCCAAAATATATCTTCTAAAAAAGTGGCAAACCCTTCACTTATCCACTCTTCAGTCCAATCACGAGCACCAATGGCCAGTCCAAACCAAGCATGAGCAATTTCATGGCATAGACGTGTTCCACAGAGATGGCTCCCTCCTGGCAGAACACTCTGGGACAGGAAGATAATGTGTGGGCTGCACAAAATGAGTGACAGAATACATTATTGACCTGTTACAACATGCATTGCATGGCCATCAAAATAAGGGAACCAAAGAATGGCCTGGATTAGAAGTGACCTTAAAGATCATCTCATTACAACCCTCTGCTGTGGGCAGGAACACCTTTCACCATATCAGGTTGCTCAGTGCCCCATCCAACCTGGCCCTGAACAGACCAAGTAATGAGGCAACCACAACTTCTCTAGGAAACTGTTCCAGTGCCTCACTATCCTCACAGGAAAGCATTTTTTCTTAATATCTAATGTAAATCTATCATCTTTCAGTTTGAAAGCGTTCCCCCTCATCCTGTCCCTACATGCTCTTGTAACAAGTCCCTCTCCAGCTTTCTTGTAGGCTCCCTTCAGATAGGCTTTATTAGCCTGCAGGCTTCTTATTAGTACATGCATGCTAGGTCATGACTAATAGTTTATAGCTCAAGCGTTTTTAGGAATTAAGTCGTACTTTATTGTTGGTTGGCAGACAATCAAACTAAAATTCCACCAAGCAGTTGTATTTTATTCGACTGTCATACAGCTATTGCCTGTAAGAAGTAACTTACACCAAAGTTACTTTCATATTACAAAACTGATTTATTTCAATAGAAACATTCATCATAGAGAGATGAGCAGGTGTGAATATAGGCAATAAGTATTTATCAGTTAAATGATCAAAGATAGAAATAAATAAAGCAGAAACATTTATTAAAGAAAACAAATCACTATCAGTATGTTACTAAAAGTAATAAGAGTAATATACAGTAAAACACATGTGCTTATTAAAACTTATAACAAGCCAAGAAGATACCATCTCTTGATAACAGTTGTTCATTTCTGCAAACGCAGAGGAAGAAGAACATATATTACCACAACCACAAAGTGAGAAGAAGTGAATATCTGCTTTTCACAACATAGGGGGAACAATCCAATCTGTATCTACTCTGATTTGGACTCAAATACTATAAAAAGAAATTGGGGGAAAAACTATAACGAATTATCACTCTGCTATGGAAAACACACTGAACTGCAAGTTACTGCAGTTCCACGTTCTACTGTTAGGCAATTTCTGCTATGCTTACAGATATTACAGACCTTAACTTCTCAAAAGCTATAACATTTCTGAAACTAACGACATCTAGGAAATAACAGTATAAGAAATAAGCCCTCTGACTAATGTGCAAAACATTATTACTGCACCATGTCACAGATGGAGTAGTAAGGGCACAAACCAAGACAACCATCTTCAGAGTACTCCTGCACTAACCCACAGTGTCCATAATCTGCATTTCAACTCTTTTCTCACTTTCAGTCAGTTAGAAAGGAAATAAAGCACAGTGGTAATAGCTTCAAGACCACAGGTCTTTAAAACTTAGTTTTAAAGCATGGGAGGGGAGTGCATGGCCTTAAGGCATTTCCAAGAGTCAAATATTATTCATCAGCATTCCAAAAAGCTTCCCCACCCGCCCTACCCTTCCGTTTGAAATGTTAAAACACCCACATTTTTCCTGCAGCCAGTCGAATGTTTGGAACTGAGACCATAAAAGATGATATGCACTCATACTCAATAACCATCTCCTTATAAAAAAATAGTAGTTACCCAGCCAAGCAAGTTAGTATGTTTCTATCAGATGGCACTGTAAGAGACACTGTAAGAACCAAGTTGAAGAACCAAGTAACACATAACAAAGTAAGAAAAAACAGCAGCCCTCCAAATCTTTACCAAAACCAATTCTGATTAAGAGAAGGAAGGGAGAGAGAGAGAGATGGGGGGAAAGGGTGAACACAGAAGCTGCAAAACACAATTAATCTTTTATTATAAAGCCCCTGATGAGAAGAATAGCCACAACTTTGAGGGCATTACTTCAGTCAGTTTTAAGTAAATGACCCCTAACTGTGGCATGTGTACATGCTACAAAGAAAAACTACAGAAACAGACCAAGTAAATGACATTACAGACATACTGCTGGCAACATTTCGGCCATTCGGTTAAGGGAGACAAAAGTAACTTTATGCCTCATAAACAGACTCACAGAATGGTGTACATTTTAAGCCTTCAGTAGGTAAAAATATAATAAAAGTAAAGATTGTATTTTCTGCTTTTTCCAATCACTTAAAACCCAGAAATGCTACAATTTTGGACAATATTCTCCTTTAGAGAAGGATTACAAATCATTTCAATGAGAAAAATGTACAGAAGTTAAATTTTGGTCATAGAATACGAGTACAGTTTCCAACAAGGCCAAAAATTAGATTATGTCCTGCAGTAGAGTTTAATTTTAAAGTCTGAGTACAGTCAGCAACTCCTTTCCTGAGAACACCTTAAATGATTCCTTTTATTTTGTTTGCCCTTAAAAAATAGTTCTATCCCCAGTTCAGAGCAGTGCAAAGTTCCCATTTATCTTAAGAGTAATTTTATCAGACTGAACTGTCTCTGGAACATGTCCAGCACCTATTAGTTTGGGGAAAAGTTTCACTCCATATATTTCTTTAAAACACAGGTTCTCTTTTTTCAATGCATGTTTGAACTTCAGAAACTTTACCTCTACTGATACCAACCAAATCCACATTTCTAACATCATCTAGGATGTGCAGTGTTCACAGAATCATAGAATGGCTTGGATTGGACCTTAAAGATCACATAGTTCCAACCCCTCTGTCAGGGGCAGGAACACCTTTGACTAGACCCAGGTTGCTCAGAGCCCCATCTAACCTGGCCTTAAACACTCACAGCGATCTAGAACTTCTCTGGGAAACCTATTCCAGCACCTCACCACCCTCACAGGAAAGAGTTTTTGCCTAATATCTAATGCAAACCTACTCTCTTTCAGTTTGAAGCCATTTCACCTTGACCTGTCCTTACATGTCCTTGTAGACAGTCCCTCTAGATCTTTCTTGTAGCTCCTTTCAGGTACTGGAAGGCACCAAACAGGTCGCCCTGAAAGCCTCCCTTTTCCAGGCTGAACAATCCCAATTCTCTCAGCCTTTCCTCATAGTGGAAGTCTTTTATCCCTCTAAATCTTGGTGACCCTCCTCTGGACTCACTTGAACAGGTCGATGTCCTTTCTGTGTTGAGGAAATGTTATAAATATTATTAGTTGCACAACATAGCAGTGTTGTTCCTAAAACATTAATTCAAAAAGGTGTTTAAGTGAAAAATAAGATAATTGTAATGGTAATTAAATTGCAAGACCTTTTTCTTTTGGTTGCAACATTTTTCTTTTTAACCAAAAGATAAATTTGGCCTTCCTACCATCTGTTTGACTTACCAGGAACTTATTTATACTAGGAAGTATAAGGCTTGATACCCGTTTCTTTGATTGTAATTGAAAAGGAAAGAAATCCATTCATCCATCAGGAATGGACAACGGTTCACCTCAGAAATTACATCAAGACCTGACGAGGTTTGTGAGGCTTATAAATGCCTCTAGCAAGTCTGGTCCAAGTTTCTAAAGCAGGCCAGAACAGGCTAGCTGGATGTGGTATGAAAGATGCAAAACCTCTCCTAGTTAACAAAAAAAACAGCCACCCCACCAGTCCTTCCCAGGAAGCTGGACAAGTTCCCAATGGCTCTTACAGAAAAAGAAGTAAATGACTTGTTTTCGACAAGTATACACTTGGTTACACTTCCACAGCAAAAGAGTGTTATTCTGACGAGAATCACACGCTCATAACTTAGATATTTGCATCACTAGATTGGAAGAAGAAGCAAGTTCCTTCTCCCAGTTAAAGTGCAGTTAAGGGAAATCTCGACACTGTAACTATGGCATGAACACATATAAAGGAAAAACTGAGCCCTGACAGAAAGAAATTGTTGGTGTGAAAGGCCAAAGAGTCCTGATGTTCCAATCATTCAAATCCACCCATGAAGATATTCTTAAGACATATAAGATATTTTTAATAGATGGTCTCTTCAACAAATAAAAGGTTTCCAGTGAGTCCTAAAGCTCTGAACAGTAACCTGACCCATCCAGAGGCCAAATCTCTGACAGCAATTTTTCAAAACTTTTTCTCTAGACTCTTGAATTAGATGCAGGTGCTGCTTTGTACATAGTGTGCAACAGTGGGCTATCTTTGGCTGCTCACACATAATTAGATGAGACCCACAGCCAAAATGTATGTGCAAGAACTAGAGTACACATTTAAGCTGGGAATACGATACTCATTTCTAACAGACTTGTTCCATTCCTTTCGAAGTAGGAGTCTTTTCCTCTTAACACACACAGATTTGCACATACATTTTCTTATGTACTTATTGAAATAACAAAGCCAAGATGATTATCAGTTAGGAAACTATGCTTCTGGAGTCAAGAGTAGCACCAAAAACCACTATTATAGATAGCAGTTACATATTTAAAAAAAAACCCCAAACATATTTTGACAGTACTCCACAAATTGCTTATCTTTTCCTATCTAGGAAAAAAGTAGTCAGATAGTAAATGGGATAGTTATTGTACTTCTAGAAAATCCCTTTTAAACATGTAGAAGGGAAAATATCTCTAAAATATTTTCATAGGAACACATTAAAATTAGGATATACATTTCAAGATTATTGGAATTTGAGAAAGTTAGAGAATTACATGACAGCTCCGTACAAATAATTTGTGCAAACTCTCATCACTTGCCTTCAACCTACATTGTTCCTGTGATACAAAGAACACTATTAGGATAATGTCTGCAGTATCTACATCCAACTTTGAATGTTAGTTTGATTTCTCTTTGAGGACACTTGTGCCATTGCAATGTAGACACAGGAACATGTAATATCCATTTTTTTACCACTCTAGTCTCCACCAGTCTAGTATGTGTTACAGTCCAGTACTGAGAGAACTACAAACAACCTTTTTAATCTTCTATGTTGATAGTACACCATAAACTTAAGAGACAAGAATCTGGTACTTAAAATACTCCAAGCACTGTCACAGAAATAACTGAAACCTTTTACAGTTTTTCCTTCCTACCATTACAGTGGGAAACCAAAAAGTGACCAAAGTTACAGCTGAAAATCGTTCTAGAGCAGATGACAAACTTTTTACTCCGTAAATGGTGCAGTAAGATGGTAGGATCAGCAACAGGGAACGGAAACTAACCCTTGTTTTGGGAGTAACAGTCAGCTCAGTGCACCAGTTCAACATGCTACTTCAAAATTCAATCAAATACCTGAATAGCAATCTGAACTCCTGAGCAGCAGCTGCTCTACGAACTAGCAATCCCTCCAGTCTTGCTTATTTCAGTGCACCAACCAGACTGGTGAGCACGTGTGACAAGGGTGACACTTTCTCAGGAGAAACTCCACTGCTGTTCAACAGCTAAACCAGTACTTGGCATAAAACTGAAGAATTTATACAGGGGAAAGAAAATGCAACATGAGCCTAAGTTCAAACAGTCACTACACAAACAACAGGGTTTGTAACAAATCTCAAGACTTCTCATTATCTTCAATCCCATATTAACAGCACACGAACAACCTTGAAGAAAACCTGCATAAAAAGACAGTATGTACTTATCACATGGAAACCTTGCAATGTCTTTGGACTTACAGGTCAACTATTTATTTGATTTGTCCACACATTATTTGCAGAGGAGATTTTATAAATTTTCTTTAGAGACCAAAATAGCTTTGGAACTTTATAAGGTACAAAAATAAATTAAGTCGCATTGAAAATATTGACAAGAGTTGACAAATTCAATTTTTATATGCCAGGAGACCTTACTTTGCTACCACAAAAGGACCAATCACACTGACTAGGGAAAAAAAAAACAAAGGATACAGGCTTGATGTACTTCAAAAAATAAACAAAGAATTTGATGGACTCATAGCTAATGTGAGATCAGCCTAAAGGAAGACCATGAACCCAACTCATTCTCCACAACTAAATTCTCTTAACTTTATGTTCACAAATGAAAAGATACATGATATCCTTTCATCCAATATCATGTATGAGTTTGTATGAAGTTCCTAAAAGTTGCAATCACAACTTGTTCTGAGACAGGTCTCTGAAAAAAGACTTTTTTAGATTATTATTTTAGTGATAAGAATTGATAAAAGTCAAGAAAAAATGAACTACTGAAGCATTTAATTTTTCTTTTAAAATTAGGTCAATGAGAACAAGCCACATACATGTGATACCATCTATTAACTTCCTTGAATACCATAGAACAGTGAGTCCTAAAAATGAAATTTATATTTTATACCTCTGTATCAGAGGACACGAAATATAAAATGCAGAGCTATACTTCCTAAATTAAGATGTTTATTTAGTTGCCCAACAAAATGCACACCTAGCAGACAGGAGACATTTTTGCACCAGGCTTGCCAAAAAAAGTGCCTTATTATGTTTAATTTTTTCTGAAGCATGCTCTGTTTTGAAGTTGTAGCTCTCTTCTAGGGCTCCCTTCCTTCACCCTCCATGACCCAGCCAAAATGTACAACGTTAAAATGGTAGACCGAAACTATCACTTCCAACAGAAGACATAGAAGAATTTCCCTAGGTCTGACTCTTGATAATGGGAGTACACCACAGACAGAATCATAGAATCGTTTAATGTGGGAATGATCTCTAAGATTAAGTCTAACTGCTAACCCAGTACTGCGAAGTCCCCCATTAAACCACGTCCTTAAGTGCCATATCAACATATCTTTTAAATACTTCAGGAATGGTGACTCCACCACTTCCCTGGGCAGCCTGTTCCAACGCTTGACAAGCCTTTCCCTGAAGAAATTTTTCCTAATATCCAGTCTAAACCTTCCTTGGTGCAAGTTGAGGCCGTTTTCTCTTGTCCTGTCACTTGTTACCCAGGAAAATGGACCAACTCCCACCTGGCTACAGCCTCCTTTCAGGTGGTTATAGAGAGCTGTAGGTCACCCTGAGCCTCCTTTTCTCCGGGCTGAACGACCCCAGCTCCTGCAGCTGCTCCTCATAGGGCCTGTGCTCCAGACCCTTCACCTTCTGTTGCCCTTCTCTGGACACTCTGCAGCCCCACAATGTCTTCTTGTCGTGAGGGGCCCAGAACTGGGCTTGAGGTGCAGTCCCACTGGTGCCAAGTACAGGGGACAATCACTGCCCCGGCCCTGCTGCCACACTGTGTGCGACACCAGCCAGGATGGCACTGGCCTTCTTGGCCACCTGGGCACCCGCTGGCTCGTGTTCAGCTGCTGTTGACCAGCAGGGCCCTTTCTGCCATGAAGCCTTCCAGACACTCTGTCCCCAGCCTGAGCACTACATGAGGTTTTTGTGACAGAAGGGCAAGACCCAGCACTTGACCTCGTTAAACCACTTGCCTCAAACCACTGATCCATCCTGTCCAGATATCTCTGCAGAGCCTTCCT
>VXAY01005944.1:66222-80936 GCA_013399855.1 Oxyruncus cristatus | reverse complement strand
AAAATATTTTTAAAAATAATTTTAGTTTTTGTTAAATTGCTGGTTTATATCAATTAATATATAGCTGCTCCTCTCTTAAGAGTGAATTCTGTCTCTCCATCCATGACATTGCAAATACTCAAATATGAACAGTCCCAAACAGCACTATCAGATCTGCCACAAGAAATAAGCCTACATTTTAAAAATACAGTATTTGACTGTTTTATAAATTATATTGACAGACAGTAATCAGCCCTAAATTTTGCTAATATTGCACAATATCTTCACTGTCAACAACAGCCTCTAAAAAATGCTGTTATCCCATTCCTTGTATTTCTCCCTGCAATGGATAAAAACAGTGCAAGTTATACTGGAACTATATAAATTAGAGGCAAAGAACAACTCTGTATCTTTAACATAAACTTTTCCTTTTACTGCTGCACCACAGCTTGTGGACTGTTACTTAAATAAAACGTTTTCCTGATTCCGAGCAGCACTTGCATTAAGTGAAACAGAAATCAAAATAAGAACACCAGGGAAGTGTGCCACCCTCACAAGCTTTAAAGCCAGTGAATTGCAGAAAAACATAAAGACAGATTACCAGAAATCCTACTAAAGAGGGAAAAAAATCAATTCTATTTTGATTCCCTTTCAGGGAGCCACTCTTCTTTAGCAGGTCAAAGCTCATTTAAGTCAACTTGCCACTGAATCCTGCAAATACTTAATGGGACTGTTTATTCTTCCACATCTTCCACTACCTGTTGCTAGCCCACTACACATCTTACAACGTCAGTCCCCACTGTGAAAACAATACCTCAGAAATCTAAGATTAACAGCATTACTAAGAAATTAATGTACTACTTACTGTTCTTGAATCAGAGAATGGATTATACTCATCTAGCCCTGGAGGAACATTTCTTGTCACTTGGGTAACAGAAGGATCCTAGGAGAGAGAACAGTTGTGTAAATGTATGCACATGTATATAACCAAAAAGTCAGTATTTATGTGATTATACTATATAAAACTCAGATTGTACTTCAACATAAAAAGGGGTTTTTTAACTTAAAAAATCTGTAAACGTCCACCTCTTTATCTCCAAAATAACATCACTTTGTTCTAAGCTTCTTACAAACCTTGATTAACACAGTAAAAAAGAAAGTTCATTTGTCATTTTTTGATTTAAATGGAGAAGAGCTCTCGTCAGAGAACACCAGAAAACTCTATTCTGCTATGTTGACCACTAGTCTCCACAACTAAACGTTCAAAAAGCACACAAGAAGAAAAGAGCCTTTTGTAATTCTTGGATGTCCCTATCCAGAAGCACACCTTCAGGAATACAAAAAGCATTTAAAAGAAATGAAGCTGAGGGAACAGGGTTCCATAATGCCAAAAACACCTCTGGTATTTTTCACCTTCTACCTGAACTACCAAAATTTAGAAAAAAAGTACATTTTTTTTCCTCAGTTAACTGTACAGTAAGAAAGATTGCTTGAAATATATCTTGAGAAAATTATTTAATTTCTCAGTGCTAGAGACAGTTAGGCTTCATTCTGCAGAACAGCCGAAATGCCCACCCCATAGATAACACCAACTTCGTCTGAAAAACATCCTGTACTTAATCCATTTGATGCCTGGTTCCACCACACTGTTTCTGTGCCTTAAATTTTTTGCTCTTCAGAATACAGCAATGGAAAAAATTAAGGTTTTCTTGGAAATTAATAAATCTATTTAGTCAATATTGTTAATTACATTTATATTTACATAAATGTGTAAGTGTACGATATTTTACAAGCACATCAAATAGATGTACAAACTACAGAACAAAAAAGCTGTAAATATACTACTTATAACTGTTACATTTGGATGTACAACAGTCTATTTCAACATGAGAAAAACTGGAATTGATAAAGACTGGAAAGAAAGTAAGTATTTACATTTATAGACATCTACATTCATATTTCCTTTAAAGACAGATACATTTGAAACCTTTATACGGGATGCACAGAGTAACAGGAAGGGCTTCTACAGGTATGTTAAGCAGAAAAGGAATGTCAAAAAAGATGTACCCACCTGACAAATGACACTGGAAGAGCAGTAACAACAGGTGAGGAGAGGGTTGAGGTACTCAACAACTTTTTGGACTCAGTCTTTAATGGTAACCTCTCTTCCCACACGCTTGAGTGGGAGAGCAAAGTCCCTCCCACTGTAAGAGAAGATCAGGATCATGATCACCTAAGAACTGAAAGCTATGTTAAGTCTACGGGACCCAGTGAGATGCATCCCTGAAGGAATTGGCTTATGTAGTTGCCAAGCCACTCTCCATGATATTTGAAATGTCATATCAGTTAGGGGAAGTCCCAGGTGACTGGAAAAAGGGAAACATTGTACCCATCTTTAAAAAGGGTAGAAAGGGGGACCCTGGAAACTACCAGCCTGTCAGCCTCACATCTGTGCCTGGGAAGACCATGGAACAGATCCTCCTGGAAGCTGTGCTAGGGCACTGAAGGACAGGGAGGTGGTATGAGAAACACCAGCACAGCTTCGCCAAGGGCAAGTCCTGCCTGACAAACCTAGTGGCCTTCTTGGATGGAGTGACGACATCAGGGGACAAGGGAAGGGCTACAGGTGTCATTTGTCTGGACTTCTGTTAAAGCCTTTGACACAGTCCCCCACAACATCCTTCTCCCTAAACTGGAGAGATGGGTTTGACGAGTGGACTGTAGATGGGTAAGAAAGTGGTTGGATGGTCACATGCCGAGGGTAGTGGCCAACGGCTCCGAGTCCCAGTGCGCATCAGTGCCAAGTGGTGTCCGTCAGGGCTCCGTACGGGGACCAGGGTTATTTAATATCTTCAGGAATGACACAGAGGGATCAAGTGCACCCTCAGCAAATTTGTACTTGAAGGGAGACTACAAGAAAGACAGAGACTTTTCACAAGAGCATGTTGTAACAGGAAAAGGAGGATGGATTCAAACTAAAAGAGAGTAGGTTTGGATTAGATATTAGGAAGACATTCCTTACTGTGAGAGTGGTGAGACACTGGCATAGGCTGCCCAGAGAGGTTGTGAATGCCCCATTCCTGGACGCGTTCAAGGCCAGGCTGGATGGAGCCCTGGGCAACCTGGTGTAGGGGAAGGTGTCCCTATTCATGGCAGGGGGGTTGGAACTAGATGACCTTTAAGGTCCCTTCCAACCCAAACCATTCATGATTCTATACAATATAAGTCTTTTTAAAAAAAAAAAAAATACAGTAAGTGACTTAATCTGCACTTAATATAGAAATTATTAAGCTAAATAAAATAAAAACACATTTAAAAGTAAAATCTAGTTTCTTAGAATCAGCATCTAATAAGGTATTAGCTTAGTCTTGTCAGCAGTAACTTTATCTTCAGATGCAAGAACAGTATTTACTTCATGGTTGCAGTCAACTACAGTACCAGTCTCATGAGACACCTACTCAACAGCAGCCATTTTCCAAAACGCAGGAAAAAGTGATCAAGTCAAATTCAGAAGAGAAATCTATATTCAGAAATACAATATGCACACAATAATAAATATCTGATGAAAGAAAGCCTTTTTTACTCCACGTCTTAGAGAAGACGAGGGGCAAAAAAGTCTCAGATCTATTCATACAGCTATTGTGACATTCTAAAACTGACAGATGAAAGGAAACATGCTGAAACAAACAAGCTGACTACAGTAGAAGTCTTAGTACTCAGAAATAAGTTGTACATTTAAATACATACAGGAAGTAGAGAAGGAAGCCCTCCATCAGAAGTCCACTGCCATTTTAAATTAACAATTCCTATAATTCTGCCAAATACAGCTATTGTTTGCTACAGATGAGCAGCTCTGAAAAAAACTGAATGACCCAGAGGACATTCAATAACTGCTCTATTCAAGAAAAGTTTAATTACCTAATAAAGAAAAAAAATTACAGTTGTATTGAAATACACACATTGAACCCCACCATGGCAAGTAACATTTAAATTCTTCTCTCAGAAAACTTGAATTACACAGTCTGGACTTCAACACAAGTTTGTGACCTGATTCTTCTACAAGCAGAAAGACTGAAGGAAAAGTAAACCAGAGTTCACAGGAAAAGAATAATTGCACAGTTGCGGGACCGAAGTACCAACCCGCAGATTCATACCTCTCCTATACTCCCTCATTGCTATCTTGTCTACTGCTAGACCTATCCTCAGCTCTCCCCAGTCTGGGTGCCCAAGTATAGGTTACTAAACTAATTGTTCTGAGCACCTACACTGCATCAAATGACTGATGACAACAGGAGCTGCACTTCATATTTCAAAACACTACTTACAGTATTTCTGACAAGATTAGACCTGACATCCCAAGGAAAATAAAGAATTGTTTTGAATCATTTGCCTTACACTCACTGCATCTCATTTTAAAAATGGAGCAAATGTCAACTCATGTAAATACAATGACGAAAACTGTGAAGCACTCATACTCACTCCTGTAGAATAAAGAAACGTTGAATTTAGAAATTGTTCAGGGTTTGAATAATGAACAATAAATGTGCAGGACTACATACTCAGAATAAAAATGGCATTTAATGAATGCCATCAAATTTCTATGTTGCATGACACATGTATTCTAGTGGTTAAAAACAGTGAAAACTAATAATCCACAGGAATAAGTGAATCTATGCTGGTATAGTTTATTTTCCATATTTGATATTCCACCCAGTCTTATCCGACCCAAACTCCTGCCAGTTCATCCCGAGTTTCTGATCTTTTTATTTAATTATTAGTCATTCAACTACAGAACAAAATTAAGAACAGACCATTTTTCATACCCTGCTACTGTAGCTATTGGTGCATTTAAGTCACACATAGTCATTTCAGATGGCATTTTCAAGACATGAATTAGTTTAGGAGACTGAAGTTCTAAGAAACTAGCATAACTTGACTGTTTTCCATCTAATCTTTCATTTTACCTGCTTCTTGCAGTCTCTCTCCTGTAATGTCAATCTCAAAAGCAAAGACTAGCATCAAACCTTTTTAAATCTCAATGAGTCAGGTACAAGCATCAAACTATTTTACATACCAAAAATTGAAAAGTCAGGAAAAAACCCCCAGCAAACACAAACTAAACAAACCCAAAAAATGCAATGCATTTATATCTCACATAGGCAAGAGCACCTATAGAACTATTAAAGAGCACCTACAGAACTATTAAAAGTATCTCCTGTGACAAGTTAACAAATTATTACAAAATCATTCAGATATAGATAAAATTAACTGAATACCCAGTTATCACAGAGAGTATACAATTACCTACAAATGAGAACGTTTAAAATGAAGCAGAATAATCCATTCTATGCGAGTTTTTACAGCTTTTTTAAAAACAAATTGAAGGCAAGGGACCTCTGTTGTCTAGGACACCAAAACTAGCCATTAGCTACCAGCTTCACTAATACAGAAGAGACTAGCAAATTAAAAACTGAAGAAGATACATCTGTAACAATTTTCTGCATTACTGTTCACTGGAAATGGGTCCAGAATTGTTCCATCCTCAGTAAAAGGCTTTGAAAGCACACATAATCCAGTAATATTCTGAAAAACACCATAAGCTAAGTTTACATTGTTAGTCATGATTTGGATTTAAGCGAAGAGAATACAGTGAACTAGGAAACATCCCCTCCAAACTGTCATTCCAGTTGTCAAAAAAAATTTTCACTGAGCAATACCTATTCTTCTACCAGAAAGACAAAAGTATTTATCATATGAACAAAAAAACTAACATGGGGGAAAAAAAACAGGCTTGTGTTGCATTCTTTCTTCTTCCTGAGTGGAATTAAATTAATGACATCAGTGCTCTGTACAGAACATTTAATTGGCCAGCATTTTTCAGTTTGCTCCCAAGGACTAGCAGGGAAGCAAAAGCAGTATCTTTATCACAGAGGTCAAGAAACAGGATTTATAAACACTCACCACTGATTTGGATAGAGATTATGATTTTACAACGCATCAGCAACTGAAAACAACTTCAAGTAAAAGTCTCTTAAGCTAAATAGAACCAAAAAAATAGCTGGAAATAGGAACAGGGAAAAATGCATAGGATATGTCTACAAGGAAGAGAATAGGAGGAACAAAGGTAACTACTAAGAAAATGGAATACTTATGTAAATTTTTACCCCTCATTGACAAAGGCAAGAAGGCAACACAATTAAGTATCTTCTAAATCCTCAATACCAGGAGTATTGTACATCAAAAGAACACAATAATGACATTGTTTAGAAAAAAAGCATGAAAATGAAATGCTATGCTTAAAAGTAACAGAATTTTTCTCTTTTGTTTCTTTTTTCTTTTTTTTTTAAAATTTACATGGAATTCATCATCATCATCATGGCTAGGCTTCGTGAACGAAGATTAGAGAAGGACTCTACACACACTTGTTACAAGCACGTTGGTGGCTAAAAAGGCCAATGCGAGATAGACAAGTCCGGTTGCAAAAGGCACAGCAGAAAGTCTCCTTTGGTGTTATTGGCAAGATGGAATTCATAGGACAGCACCAAATATCTGAGTAAGCTGACAGAAGTATACCTGGTTAGTCCTAGGAAAAAAAGACTAAGGAGAAACAACATACTATGAACATAAAAATGTATTTTAAAAGAAGAGGACTAATTATTTTTAGTGAATGAAATAAAAAGAAGAAAACATGGAAAATACCTTACCAGTTATACATTTCCTTTAGTAGAGCCAAGAGAAGAACGAGCTACTGAAGAAGACTTAGAAATCTTCATTTTTTCTACCTTAGTTCTACATTAACAATGATCTCTTAATGACTGGAGTAGTTGCAATACAAGCCAAGAAAACAGTTCTCCTCATCATAAAAGCTCTTGTAAAGATAGTACCTTTGTATTAATTCACAGTATCAACCCTATCACCTCCCTCATCAGTCACTGGCCACCCTTCCTCTCTGCCACCCTACAATTTTTGTCTTTTACTTCAAGATTCCCACACCTAAGTTTATCCACTCTAACTGCTTTACCAATCAATGACATCACCAGTCTTCACTTTGCAGCTTTGTCTTGGTTTAGCCCATCCCCCCAGTATTGTGGTAGAAAATGGTTAACTCCAGGTGAAATTCCAGCCAAGTAGCCAATCAAAGACTTTTGCGACGTCTCTACGAATGACATATTTAACAAACCGGAAAAGAAATGTGTTGCGCAGAAGAAATTAAGGAGTTAACGTGGTGGCACGCCCCAGCCCTCCCAGGGCCTGGCCAAGGAGGGCAGGGATGGCTTGAAGCCAAAATTAATCACCTGGAAGCTGCATGCAACAAACTGCAGAAGAATTACAGCCACAAAATGATAAAGAAGCCGATGAACTCTCCATTGAGGGGCCAAGCCCCTCATGACCTCAGGTCTTAGTCCAAGGGCTGAGCCTAACACTAAGCCCCCAATACTGCAGGGCCCGGTACAATTTCGGACCGGGTGTGATGGCAGGATGACTCCCTTCACTGCGAATGGGGGAGCAGTGGTGAATTGGAATGACTAACCGCGGCCGAGAACCAAGACTGGGTGTTTGGCCAAAAGCAGAAAGTCAGAAGAATTCCAGAGAGTGAGAGAAGAAACTATATGGAGCAGCAAAGTATAGCACCGGAGAACGTTCTTGGGTATGGACTGAGCCAAAAAAAAAAACCAACAAACAAAAAACAAACAGAACCCCTGTGACCTGGGGAGGGGTAGTAACTCTTACGAAACCCCCCGAAACTCCTTGTGGAAGGAAGCGTCACGGAGTCCTGTATTCCGTGGTGATGACACGGTGATACCAGTGTTCCCTCGAAGCCCATGGTAAACCCTCAGTAGCCGTAGACAAGCGGCTAGAGGTGGGAGGCAGACTCCCCTGCATTCTGATGGAGAGAGAGAGATTTTCTAGATGTGGTGATTTGGAACTGTTACCTTAAAGACTTTTTCTTCTCCTTCTTCCTCTAGACTGTTTTTGAAGAAAAGAAGGAGGGGTGGTATTTGTAAATAAGTTCGTTATTATAAGAAAACTAGTTAGAGTTGTTGTGTATATAAGTATTCCCTTAGTTCTTATTGTGCAGCAATAAATTTCAATATTAATCCCCATGTCAAGAAATTTGTTTTGTCTATGCAAACTTTTCTTACCTATTAGCAAAATTTATGGGCTGATAAAAACCATGCAGAAATCACAAGGCTAAACCACTGACAAGCTTCTTTGGCATTCACTGTTCCATAACCCCACCATCATCTAGCTATGCATTTTCCCTGCTGCTTTCTGTGCTTGGAAGGAAGTTCCCAGAAAGCAAGAGGCACAACCCCAATCTTATCTTCCCTGCTACTCAACATGCTGGACTGAATCCAGACTGGTGAATCCACCCTGTGGAAATCATGAGATTAGTCCCCAAATCTAGCAAAGTCAATCCTGACCAATTAGGATTTCTTATCCCTACCACTCCTACTGAAGGGCTTTGTTTTGCTACTTGAAAAGGATAATCTCTTTCCATTTCACGTTAAGTTCTCCATGGATTATTACAACTTATTCCCTATTCCCACTTCATATTAGCCTTTTTTTTTTTTAAATGCAAGCAACAGTAACAACACACTTTTCAGTAAGAGTTTACCATGAGGTTCTGTGGATTTCCATTTGGGGAGGGGCGGAGCTGGAAGGGTGCTACAGTAACAGTTGTACTTCGGCTCTCTATGGAGTATTTCCTAAGACAAAAGACAAAACTATCCATCCCAGTTTTCATAAATGAGTTCCAGGGAACGATCATAGTTGTTGCTGTTTCCGTTTAAACTCTCTATACACTTTGCTTTCAGTATGTCCTCGAGAGCATTTATGGGAAGAGATTTCTGACAAAGTTTGCTTTTGAGAAAAAAAATTATTTGGCCAGCACTGGATATCAAAGCTTTATTCCTCCTCTGTTAACTCTTGGGTTTCAACTTTTAAATTAGGACACAACATTTAAAACAGATGATAAGCCTGCACATGAAGAATGTGTTTCTCAGTCCTGTAACACTCTGCATTCAGCAGAGTGTGTTCAATAAACACTTGGTATAAAACAAAAAGCTGAACTCCCCAAAAACTTCCTCCTTGTTCATGCCAGAATAAGTTGCACATGGAAAAGTTAAGTTTCAAGAAGCTACTAACATTTTGAGGCAGTATCAAACACTGCTGGTTCTTCTCACTTTATTTCTTCCTTCAACCTCTCAGGCCCAAGAACAAGTAAAGGTATAGAAGCATCACAAAAAACTATTGAATTGCAATTTCATGTTTCACTACCCTAACAGTACATCAGCAGTATAAACAGTTTACATTTAACAGTATAAAGGAAGCTTTAATGCATTGCACCTCAATAATATATTTTAAACTATGATTACAAACCTCTTAGTACAAGTTGTCCTAAAAGGACATGTAACACATGTAACACCTGGAAAAACTGATAAATTAAGAGGCAAAATAAAGACTTTTTCTGTACTTAGAATAACAAAAAATATCTGAGTAGTCACACAACAGTTCTTCCACAATTGCAAGTTTAGCATTTCATTCACTGATCATCCATTTCCCATCCCCCCCTCACAAAATGACATTCAAAAGATTTTCACTCCCACACTGCCAGAATACTGTTATTAAATAGGGTAATGTAAAAGTAGCCAACTGAGGTTTCTTAAACTTGCCTTTCAAGCAGTGCAGGTTATATGCCACATTCATCCTATGGAAGCAAAGCTGTAAAAGGTTCTGAGCTACTGAGCAAGGCAAGTTCCCCACCCCTGCAATCTAAAAGAACTTCAGAGGCTGACCAGGCCAAATTTGTCCTAAAGCCTGTACCAGCCCCATCTTGCAATGGAGTACTGGATACCTAAGAGAGTATCACCACCATTTCACAGCTGTTCTCAAGTCATTCTCCTTTCTCAGCTCCAATATGTATGTTATGTTCCCCTTCGAAATATTAACTCTTAATATGTAGTGCAGTAGTAGTACTAATGCAATATGTGCTGTTTACTGAAAATCTGGGAAAAAATTGCAGCTATAACAGATGTTGAATATCTATTAAAAACACTTTTTAAAAACAATTTTAATAGACTATAATGCAGTAACAGCACTGATGATGTGCACTCTTGAAAGCCAACTACATGTAGAGCAGCTAAAGGACACTTTCACTATCATGATGTTCAGCATTAAATTATGCAAGATTTAGGGGAATTTATACTTTTTGAAGACATGAAGGGGACCCAGATAGTAAAACTCAGAAAAAAAAAAAAATCCGTATTTTATGTCCTTTACTAATTTAAAGACAGACAACTTAAATCAGTGTATTTTGTAGTCAGACAAAAGAATTAAAACTCCTTTATGGATACAGGCACACAACAAAACTTTTTCACTCTAAAACTGAGATGCTGCAGAAACACTTCAGGTATTAAGGGTCCCAATCCTTCAAAAATAATCAGGACTTCTTTCTTCCTGTAAGTTTCTGTAAGTTTAGCTTCACTTCAGCAATCAAGGTGTAAATTGTATAGATTCTGCTGACACAGAAGGTAGCTGTCACTTGCACAATTACCTTCAGCATCAAACGTTCAGCTTATACTTCCTGCCAAACCAGATAGGAGATTAATTCGGGCTCATGTGAGTCAAGATTAAGTGTAATATCCAACTTATAACTGGAATTACTTCTGTAAATTTAAACTCTAACATATACTTTGCTCTAGCAACTCAAATAATCCTGTGACCTCAGTGGGAGCATTAAGGTGCCTAATGCTATTTTTATACCATTTCAGCCATCCATGCAAGAAAGTCAGTCATGACGGAACTACGTAAGATCAGTGTCTTTCTGGAGCAACAACTCAAAGCTAACCACAGTTTGGACACCTAATCCCACCCAAAGAAACTACTCCCATACTTTACATACATTTGAGGTTTTCTCTGATTGTGTCATTCCACACTAAAACTGAACACGATAAAAAAAACTACATATCAGACTGTAGTTTGGCCTTTCCCTGAAGGTCGCCATTCACATTTGAATAGAAATGTATCTTAGTTTTCAGTCCTATCAGAATTTCTATAGTGTCAAATACACATATCTCCTCAGAGCTAAATACATGGGATGAACTGACCCAACAGAATTCATTACACTACTTAGTCTTTAAAGTTCTGATTCTACAGCCACCCAAAAATAACTGTTTCATATTTTTGGGTAATTAACAGTCAGCTCTCAAACCTTTTGCAGTCTGTAAACCAGGACACAAATGCCTGTGAAATTCACGGCCCTACCTAAAAGAACTACGGACAATTCAGGTGGGGGGGGAATCAAACCAAGAACACAGAACCAACACCTTTTTAGATTAATTTTTTATTGTTTCAGAGTAAACGAAACTTACACTGAACTTTGAGACTGCTATTTCAGAACCTTTGTAACCCTATCACCTCCCAAGACAGAAGACTACAACTATCACCTAGCCTATGATAATAATGAAAAAAAAAAAGGAGACAACTGCATTAGAAATGCGCCTTTGTTTTTTCAGACAAAATTTATTTCATGATGGTTTAGTCTATTCAACATAAACTGTCAGGGCCTTGAGGATTCCCAAACGCCTCCCAGGTGGTCATCTTCATCACTAATAACTAATAACCTACCTGGTCATCACAGGATTGTTGGCTGACCCTGTCTACTTCCCCTGGCTGTGATCACAACCCTGACTTGGCTTTCTAACTTGGGCTCAGATCTGTCTCCTCTCTGTAGTCTTGCCCAGCACTGAATACAGTTACTATCACCACACCTGCTCTGCTCACCCTGTTTGGGTGCTGTGAGACTGCACTGTTTGTTGGTGAGAACTTCAAGTTGAATTCATACTCACAAGCCTATTAGTAAAAGAAATTAAACAGATTCCATTACTAGCCTGCTTTCATTTATGATACCTATTATATCAACTGTGTACTTCTTCACACTGCTGCTATACCAGATTATAGCAGGATTATCACAACTTCATTTGTATGGTACATGAATGCATTTTCTTCTGCATAACTTTAATGTGATTGAAAGTTTTCTAATGTTAGAATATTACTTATCTGTTTGTTTCATTATCTTTTGTCTTCCAAACCAAAATATATCTAGGTACAGCACTGCTGGTACATCATTAAAAGGACAGTTATTTACAGATGAATACTAGGACTTCAAAAGCGTACTTGTTTTGAGTTCAGTTCAAGTTTGTTGGTTCTTTTAAGAGTAAAAAAATAAAATGCAGAGGTTAGGTAGCCAAGATCTCAAAGTCTCAAAATTGGCAGTGATCTATCTATCAATCAAAATCTACAATGATCAACCCATGTAAGCTAATACTTGAAAAAAGAAATTCCATTTTACAAACTAAATTTCAGTTTTTCCAGCAGACAAGTTAATTAGAGACTTCTGAAAGTATCAACTATCCAAAATACTGAGCAAACTAGGTATTTCTGCTTTACCTTTGTCTTCCCAGAGAACATTTTTATTTGATTCAACATCAGGCAAGAAGCTACGCTCTAATCTTTTTATAAAAAGGCATAAGAACGGTCACAGGAAACCTCATAAGGAGATCACAGATAATTAGTAAAACCAAAGTATTTAAGAAAAAGAATGTTCTAACTTTAGACCTTGGCAACAACTCTTCCACGTGATGCTTTCCCCCCACTTCTCTGCCATACTACTTTGTGATTACATTAGCACAGGAAGCATCTTCAAAAGCAAGGAAAACAACTAATCACATCATACATAAAATTATCAAGCAAAGACAAAAATATGAGTACATTTAAATATGGCATTTGGACAATATGACTTAAGATTGTCAGGGTCCATCTGGAAATACCAGTTCTATGTGTAAAGTATTTTAAAACCAATAGTCAGGCAAACCTTAAATGCAGACATGCATGAATACCCACTAATTTCAAAGGCGTTCTGCCAACAAGATGGCAATCAAGCTTTGGCTTATATATGAGACCTTCTGCCCCTTCAAGTTAAATGCATGGATAAGTAAAGGTATGCACAATTACCTTCCATGAGCAGTAGAATGTGATAAAGAGTTAGCAAAGACTGAAAGAAGTGGAAAAAACCTCTGAAAAAGTGCACAGCTTTCCTGAACCATCTTCTGCAGACAAAGAAATCCAGAAGTGTGTCTAAGAGTGAGCTTCAAGTTAAAGTGAAGGTGTTACAGAGTCCTTTTATCATGATGCATTGCAGATGAGAAGCAGAGCATGGATTCTGCCCAGCAGCTGCAACAGAAGTGTTTCCCCAAAGAGAAACTGGAATAACTGGAAACTGGAGTAAGCTACTGCACTTTAAGCAATGTCTTCAAACTACAAGTATGGTTCAGGTAGGTCCCTAGCTTAGATCCCAGAATCACTACACAGGACCAGTTACATGGGCTGATGAGCAATGCAGGGGCACCTATCCTGCTTCCAGTACCCCTAACTACTCTGGGTATCCACAAACAATAAATTTTGCTAGATGTTGTTTTATTAACTATTACAAAAAGTAAGGAAGGAGGAGGAAAGACACCAGGTATTTCTGCTGCTGAAGACACATTCTAGAACAATGACACTTTCTGGCTTGGTGCCAAAAGGTATTTAAAAGAACAGTGCTTAGTGGTAATGGTACCAGTCCAAACTATTGTTGGCAGCAAGCCCAACACCAGGACTCCTGTTCATCTGGAAGGTCATTGTACTGTCTATAATAAGTGAAAACACAGGTTTTAGCCTCAGGAATTCTAGCCTAAGGAATACTATTGCTTACGTTTTATGACCGCAAAAACTAAAGTAATGACTCAGACAGACTCTAATGAACAAATGTCAGGAATGCTATGCTTTCAGCATTTACATGCACAGAGGTATACTTGAAATGTGACAGATCAATTTTTTAAAAGCCTAATTATTCCAGCTGACATCCTAAACTCGCTGCCATACACTACGTGTGTACTTAAAAGTATCAGCAAAATTTCAGTAAGATTACCATAGTAAGTAGCTCAATATGTTCATAGAACTGGATTCAAATAATAAAAGAAGATCAGGAGGTCAGCTCATTTTCACAGCTGAAGCCAGAACAGTGAGTGAAGAAAGAATTCGCAGCTGTATGAAAAGTCAGTCGTGCAAAATCCAAAATCTTTATAATACATTACAACACAGCATTTTGAGATGCAGGGTAGAACTCACGTCTAGCCATCGGTACCCTGACTGCTTCAGAAACAAGGTAAGGGAATAAGTAAGCTTGATGTGGATGGGAGGAGGCTAGAGAGGAAAAAGACGCTAAACTCTCTAAGCTTAACTATCTGGGTCAATCAGACGAAACAAAAAAAGACTATAGTAGCGTTATACACACACAAAGCTACCGTCAAAAAAACCCCCAACAACAACAATAACAACAACCAAAAAAATAAACAAAACAGAAACCTTTTTTTTTCCCCTTCGACATACTGCACCTGAAACGCGACTTGTTATTTTAGCTACGGAAAGAGACTCGGAAACCGTAATTTCAGAAAACGCTGCTTATGCTGCGCGCCCCGACCCTGCCCCGCGAGCCGCCCCCTCAGTGCCCGTTCAGGGCAGCGACCCCTGCCCGCACCCCCCACGCGGCCCTCACTCCCCCACTGCCGCGGGGTGCCCGCGGCCCGGCGCAACCCCACACCGAGGAACCCTCACGGCCGCCCGCTGCCCCGGCCTCACCTTGAAGGGGTTGTTGAGGTCCGGGTCGGCGAAGGGGTTGCTGTCGAAGTCCG
>VXAY01005944.1:43998-65990 GCA_013399855.1 Oxyruncus cristatus | reverse complement strand
CGCCGTTCCCGGGCTGGGGTCTCACCCTGGTGTGGAAGAGCTGCTGTCGGGCGGCCGTCCAGCCTCGCCGCTCTGGCTGGGGAGTGATGGGGGCCCTGTCCCGCGTCCTCATTTGTCAGCGGCAGCCGGGAGCTCCCCGGCTAGCAGCTGGGATGGGCTTGCCAGCGAGAGCGGGAACGGTTCGCGGCTCGGCGGGGGCCGGCCCGTTGGGTGCCCCGGGGCCGCTCGGTACCCGCGGGCGGTACCCAGCGTAGGGGTGGCTCGGCCTCCCCAGCTCTCCGCCCTGCGCCGTCTCAGTGGGCCGGGACAGCCGCTCTGCTCTGGAAAGTGAGGTGGATTTGCGAAGGTCTCAAGAAAACCTGCGAGTTTGAGGTTTACTTGGTGAAACACGAATTTGCTCTTGTCCCCTCCTCCTGTTGGCATGGTAAATTAGCTTGCCAAGCATGTGGCTGCTTGGGTGTCTTGCACAAAGGTTCAGCAGGGGCTGTAGATGATGCATGACTCCGAGCCACGTGGAAGGAAGCATCGAAAAGGCCTCTTGGAATTAATCAACCATTTTCAACAGTTCAGAAGACTTTTTAAATACTTTCTCAGTAATACAGACAGTGCAGTTTGAAGAACCTAGCCCCAATGATGCAAATAAAAAGCTCCTTTGGTTCACAGCTGTGGTTGAAATCTTAAATCCCGTGTCCTTGATACCAGTCTACATTGATGCGACGCTTTCAAAACCTGAGTTCCTGATTTTTTTTATGTACTTTTTAAAGAAGTGATTTGAAGTTTCGTGTTTAAGGCAGAACAGGCAAAAAGAAATTGCTATAAAACTGTCCTTTTTTGGTATGTGGTGTTTTCCCAAATGTAATAATCCAGATTCACTGTGGGGCACCCTATTCAGAGTTTTTTGAATGCGGACTGAGAATGTTAACACTTTTATGATCTTTAATAACCCTGTGTATATAATTAATATGAACATGACACTGGCAGTCATTACAATGGTAGTGTTCTGTCAATGAGTCAGGAAAAATCCTACATGTACACAAGAATTGATTTTTGCATGGATCAGTAAGGAAAGCAGTAATTACTTCAAGGCTGCTCTGCTTTATGCAAAAGTTTCTCAATATTATGTGAAGGATATCTAATTATGTCAGATATGATGGTATGGAAATGGGACAAATCATAAAAGCATGGCTTCTAAACAAGACACTGAACTTTTTTGTTTCTATGAAGTGTAAAATACTTCAAAAAGTACAAATGCAGCTGTTGTACAGTCAACAAAAGTACATTACAGTATTAGCCACAAACGTTCATATAGCTCAGTTATGATGACAGCAAATCATATGTTTTCCAATATTCACCCACGGCTTAATGGTGTATGTTGATAATCCAAAAGCTGTGTGCACTGGCAACTGTGTATTTGCTTCTCTATGAGCTGAACAAGAATGAATGAATGCATGTATGAATGAATGAAGGTTTTGGCTAGAAAGAATATATTTTCTGTTTTGGTTGCTGGTGCTATTCTGCTCCATCTGTTCTGGGACTCTACGAAGAGTAATTCATCAGCAAACCACCCTTCCCTCCATTTTGTTTCCCTGTGGACCAGTTGCTTGTCTTCATCCAAGGAGTAGCGCTGTTCTCCCATTACTGGGAATGCCTGTATTTTAGGAATGTGCGGGCCCATCATAATTATCACTAGCAAGGTGTCTTCATTTTTCTGCCAGATTGAACCTGTCTGTCTGTTTCCCATCTCATCAACAGCAGAGGTAGGAATAAGTACACTTACAGAGTCCAGCAATCACTGACCAAGACAGCAGGATAACATAAGAAGAGTTACTCCTGCTGGAAGAAGACCTGTTCTCCATCTAGCTGGGGACAGAACAGTAGCAATTTCCCCCCTCTTGCCTTAAGAGTCGAAATAGCTGTGGCTGAAGCCACACACTGCCTCAAATGCTACCTTTAGGAGGACGGCTAATCTTTCAGGGAAGCCAGCGGGTGGGAGCAGTGAGTAGTAAGCTACAGTCATGAGGGAAGATGCAGCAGAGCAAACACATGTTATTTGGGAGTGGGAAGAGCATTCCAAGCACTGTAGAGTGAAGCCAAGCAGCACTAGCAATCTGTGCTACTTGCATATGTTGCCTACACCAACTCAAGAGTGGGAGGAAGAGCAGAAGCTAAGACAAGTGATAAAAGGACTGTTTCAGTCAGTGAGCAGACCTCAGTCTCTCCTGTTTCCCTCTACCACTGTATTATCTCTTGATGTATTATGCTGCAGATGCTTGTTTTCTGCAGCCCTCTTCTTACACCTCTCCAGCCTCTCCTCATATACATACTCCTCAATAAGAATTACACCGGTAAACTTCAGTGGGAATTGTCTAGACAGTGACAGAACTTGTGCTATGATCCTTTCTAGGCAAATGATCCTGCCAAATAACTTTTCAATGCATCTCTCATTCTTTCCAATTTAAAGTCGTACTTAAATAGTTGAATAACTGTCTCTGTTTTGGCTATTTATGTTTTGCAGTGCTTTTTAGTCTCTTGTATTTTCTTCATGTTATTCAGTTGTAATTATTAAGTTATTAAATACCAATTAGCAATTGAATTGCAATTCTGGAATCTGGAAAACAATTTAAAAATGTCGTGTTCAAATGTCTGGAATTCTGAAAAAAGATAAAAGATGGAGAAAGGGATTATGGTGTTTTGCTTTCATTTCAACTATACACAGTTTCGCAGAACAAATACAGGACTTTGCATGAAATAGCTTAAAGCACATTCTTCACACTTTGGTTCTCCTGATTCTGGTGCACAGGTGCAAATAGTTTCTTCACACAAAGCACAACGATTGAGAATTTTTAGCTTTGGATAGCCTGGTGTCATTACATCTCTCCATGTGCCAGTTCTCCAGTATGTGACCATTAGTGGACAAGAATTCTCATGCCTGGCACAGAGGGTCTTAATACATCTGTGTCAGGACATTTACAGCTGTCATCAGGCAAGAATCCATGCCTCTGCTGCTGCAGTCACTACCCCACGAAAAGCAAAATTAATGTATTGCTTTTGCAGTGCTGAATGGTGTCCTGGCAGTGAAGCAGTGCTTCAAGGACAGGACAGGACTTTTTTTCTGGCCAGTAGTGTAGGGGAAGTTCGATATTATAAACAGGAGGCCAGCTCTTCCAAAGAGAACAATCCACAGGGCGTCCCACAGGGAAAGATGATGACCAAGTGAACAGTCGCACACAAAGCAGTAGAGTATCAAGCTTCTCACCATCCCAAAACCTCCATCAATAGCTCTTGCTAAGTGAACAACAGTGTTGGAAGAGTGCTCTTATATCTGAACTAACTCAAACTTGTACTCCAAGGCAACATGACAGTGCTCAACCACTCTCATGCCACCACAGCTTTAAACAACAAGGGAGATTTTAGGCAGTCGTTTGTAGTTTGAAACTAAGTCTTTGCTATTAAAAACATAATTATTAAATCTAAGGATCTACTGGTGAAATTCATCTTGCAGATTACCACGCTGCTGGAAAGATATGGTGTGGTGCAGTTATTCTGAAGGCTGCAATAGCAGACAGGAAGTGAAGCTGACAGAAGGATTCATAAATAAACAATTTAAACATTAAATAGGAAAGATACAGTGTTGAAGGAAAATTAAGCAGATTTTGTTTAATAAAAGGAGTGATTCTCAGAAATGACAGCAACTGAAAGGAGCAGAGATGCCAGTAAACCATAAGCTAGGTAACCAGATAACCATAACTTAGGTAGCCACATATCCCAGTTTTGGTAGGACAATCTTTTTTTAACAGTATACAGTATTTTTCTTGTTTTTCTCTGCTCAAACTTTTTCCCTTAGAATTTTTTACAGCAATGACAGCTGTGGTCTATCACATGTAATAGGCACATGACCTGAAGCAGAAGGTATATATTCTACTATATGGCAGCTCTTTATAAAATAGGCCATAGGAACTACAGCTTTCAAAAATCCCTACAGTCTTTTTTTTGTCAACAGAACAAGCTAATGGCATATAATCAGGAGTTTGTGTTCTCCTTTTCAATAGTTTATGTTCTCATGGGAGTTTTCTCTAGGGTTTCGGAAAGTGTATTCAATTAACAGTTGACTTTTGAAAAATCAGTTGTATCTTACTTGCATACTTAAAAGATGTGCAGGCACTGAGCAAGCAGTGGGGATGGACATATAAAGTAGCTCTGGAAGTTTCTGATAGCTACTCATGCCCACAGCTGTAGAGACAGTATAGTTTGAAATGACAGAGATTTATTGCACAAGAGTTCATATAAAAATACTTTTTTTAAAATAAATAACTTGTTCTTTTGAATTTGCCCTTTGACATTCATAAAAGGTTATTAATCATATCCTTAAAATAAAAAAACATCTTGGCAGAACTGAGAAAAAAACACACACTCAATAATTTCAGAGGCTTCTTTTCAGACGGGGCAAATTATGGATATGAAAAATGACAGATTTCAGCATGCAGATTAGGCTTTCTCTGAAGTAGAAGAAAAAACACTGACAAAATTTTTATTAAACTTATGCCTGTTCAGATTTAAAGTCAATTAGAAAAGTAATATATTTAGTGTTAAAAATGTAGTAATTAGTCTCTCTTTTCAGTAACAGTAGCTTAGTGCACACTTTCAAGACAAAAAGTATTGTTTCCTTAAAGAACTGCAGATCTCTGGAGGAAATTATTTCAACGTTAATTCCATTTTGTGCTGATTTCTTATTTTAAGATTTGTTTTAAAAAGTGGGGAATGGGAGAAAGCAAAGGACACAGGCATATCACTAAATCTAATTGCTGGAAAGAAACAGAACACAGGAACCAGATCAGTCTTTTCTTGTGACCCTGGTCTGTTGTTTACAAAAGTCTTGGAATTAAAATGTTTGACATGTTAAGTTACCAAAAGTTATTTCATTCAGTGGTTGAAACAAACCTCACTAGAAATATACCAAAACTGAGGAAAACCCCTATGTATCTTTCTGCCTTTGCAAAAAAAAAAAAAAAATCTGGCTCTCTGAAGCATTGCATAAAAAGGAAGCAAAACTGCATTATTAGCTCAAAAGCCTAAAGTTATTCGGGTTGCATGATAAGAAAACACGCAATTCATGAGGAAGAATTTTCTTAGTAGAGCCACATCCCCTTGTCCCCCATTTAAAACATGTAACTGAGTTTTCTGTAGTTTCAAAGGTATGCAAAGTCAGATCAATACTCCCTGTGAGTTCCAGAGTATAAATGTGCAGCAAGCTCTATGCCACGCTTGAAAATTCAAAGCTCATTTTACTAAACAGAGATCTGAAGTGTTGGGGAGAAAATGTGCAGGTCCTTGATGTAATACACTGGTCACTGAGAAACTGAATGTTTTGCCAAGGATATTCTTGTTTCAATCTTTCCATAAGGATGAAACAAATAATACTGTTAGCATTTATGTGGATAAAGAGTGGTAGATAGGGTAGATACTTGGTGCAAATCTATTAAACTGGGTTGCCAAACAATTTCAAATATCAGATGGTACCATTTTTTCCATGTGGTAGAACTGAAGTGCATGCAGTGTGCTCTGCTCCAGCTTCTATTCTCATCAAAAGAAAAACATTTAGAAATATGTGTATACCACTAAAATACTGTGAATCCATGCAAATCAAGTTTTCCCCTCCTCTAATAAAGACTTATGGATTAAAGATTTATGAACCTAAAATAGAATCCTGAAATAACTGTAAACTTCTTGAACTACTGAAAGTAGTGCTGAAGTGTAGCTTATAACCAGGTATTATGAAGTGCTAAATATTATCCTTTGATAAGTCTCATGGACCACCGCCTCCCTAAGATCCTGCTCTATGGTGAACTTGCCTCCGGCTGCCGCAAGAGAGGAGCCCCGAAGAAAAGATACAAGGACTCCCTGAAACAACATCTCAGCCTTGGCCCTATCGACCACCATAACTGGTCTACTCTGGCCTCCAGTCGGGAGGCCTGGAGACACACCATCTACAACGCTGCTGATGCTTTTGAGAAAGCACGCAGGATCACCCTTGAGAAAAGACAACGCAGAAAGAACCGTGCCTTGCAGGATATACCATCTAAGGAGTCTCTCTGTTGTGCCTTCTGCAATCGGACTTGCCTATCTCATATTGGCCTTTTTAGCCACCAACGCGCTTGCAACAAACGTGGGTAGAGCCCTTCCCAAATCTCTGTTCGTGAAGCTTAGCCATGATAAGTCTCATGGCATTTTTAGCAGAAATTAAGATTTAATTTTTCATCTACTAGTGCACTATCAATGTCCTAGACTATCAATATCTAGAGACTAGCAGCATAGTTTAAATACTTGTAAGTGTTCACCAAAAGATGGAGTAGTAAACTATTATTTTAGTTCACAAAGCACATTTGTCTTGAAAACCCTAAACTCTTTTCCAATGTTTTTATGTTAGCCTTTGGTAGGTGTGTTTGATTTCACAGATGGGATGTCACTTTCATTAAGCTCAATAAAACAAAAGTCACCACAAGCTTTGTGATCTGATTGGTGTAAAGAAACTAATTTTGAAACATGGTACCAGGCTCTTAAACATCTTTTAGAAAGTGTATAGTGAAGTATATTCTCAGACTCAACTCTTGGAGTTCATATTTTTGGATACAAATTATGACTCTAACTCCAAATTGCTTATTTTTTTCATGCTGTATGACTCAGAAGAAAATCCATGTTTATAGTCAGTGAAAATATGAATAATATAGAACCCAAATGTGATACAGAACACAAAGTGCAAAATTATGAATCAAGGAAACTGATTTTGCAGAATTTCTATTCAAAGGGGTACTTGCATTGTAAAACATTTTTCTTCAATTTGCAATATTCACAGTAACAGGTTAAAGAAATCTGATTCATGCCCACGCCCATGCTGTGAGAGGCACTTAACATTTGAGTAATATTTAACAACTGAACAATACTGTCCCTATTTTTGGGAAAGGACATCTATTGAAGCATTTCAGGAATATTGAGAAAACACAGACAGCAAAATAATATATTTGGGGTTTAATTCAGATGAAGATTTACATGAAAAATACAAGTGAGTCAGTATTACATCCACTGAGTGAAAAAAAGCAGTGCAGTTTCACATAGTTGTCCTATCCAAAAGATAAGTTTGTTCAATGATTTTGTCAAGCATTTGCAATGGAACATAAAGTGAAGTAAAAATGTTAGTAATACACAGTCATAGTGGCCCCCTTTCTTATCCACCCTAACAGCTAAAAACCTTCAGCAAGGCTTTCATCATCTAGTATCTCATTTATTGTAATAACCTTTCCCTGTCTAATCCATTTCTCACTGCTCATATCTTACCAGAATGCTGTTGCAAAATTCATTTCCATGTCAGTTTTACAGCCCTAAATGAGCTCTCCCTTCTCCAATATGTCCTGTATAAAGTAGGGCCTGTGTAATTTTACATTTCACATTGATATCTGGAACAACAGTACCAGGAAATTGTATAAAGATTAAAATGTTCCATGAAACAAATAGTACTGAACTCGGGCTGCCTGGTTAATTTTGATATTGTGATCTGCATTAGCTCCTTCTAATCTTTTGTTGTTGGTTCATGTTTGCAATCCATACTTCATAAATTTAGAAACTTTGAATTTTGTCTTTTAAAAGCATAGCATTGAAATAACACAATGCAGAACAATTTCCATTGCTTTTTCAAGTTGCAGATTTCTGTATGAAATTTTATAAGGTAATTAGCTTTATCAACTTGCTTTCTAAGGGATTTTTTATAAATGACTGCTTTTAAAAATTCCTATCACAGATAGTTATCTTTAAATATAGCTATTAAAAATATAATATTATCTAAGGTTGTATGCCATAAAAAAATCCTTACTCTTGCTTCAAGAGTCATACAATGTTTAATTTGAGCCTGAGTGAAAATATCCTTTTCCTCTATCTCTTTATATGTAAATGTGTGTTAGTATCTAGGTCTTATATCTGTATTGGTTAACTCCATATTGCCCACAGTGCCTGTAGTGGCCTTTTAAATTCTAGAGGTTGTTTTATGCTTGCAAGAGTTGGCAAGCGAATATACTGAATGTTTTGGCCTGAGCTACGTTACAGGATTGAGGTCAGTAAGTTCTGTTCTATCAGTGTTTCTGAAGAAACGTTTCCTCCTGGAATTCTCTGACACCACCGTCCTGGTTTGTCCTGCCACAGCATTCTTTCAGTTGTTCTATTTTGTGTATTAACTTACAATTTAACCTTTAGGAATTGTCTAATTATTTTATAGAGTTCTTCAGGATTCTGTGGATTAAGAGAGATTCAAGAAGAAGAGACGCTAAAATGCAACTATACATTTAAAGTTGAGGAATTCACTAGTTCGTTTCACTGGTAATATAATATTTTCACATTTACAAAAGAGTAAGCAATTGCTATTCCATATTTCATTGAGATAAGTCCTCCTTCTTTGGAAATTCAATGCCAAAATATCTAAGCTTATTATCTCTACACTTCTGAAGTCATCTGTTATCCTTTATTGTTTTAAGACAAAATGCTGTATTTGTGATTTAGAGTGTTTTAATTCATACCCTCATTGCTGAAAAAACTCTCAGTTTTCCTGTAATCCTTCCCAACTGTATTATGTATTTTATATGAAGAATGTACCATTGTAAGAATATAATGACCTCCAATTTCTGCTCCCAATAGGTAAATCCCTCCACCTTATTCTGTGTCCCCACTCAACTACACAAAATGGCTTTCTAATTAAAAAAAAATGGTATTAGAAATGTCCATATCTTTTTCTTCCGCATAATGTTATTGTTTCTGAACTTTTTAATGTTTTTTACCTGTGAAATATAGGAGTGAAAAATACCAGTTCTACCTAATAGCAAGCTCAGTTTTGTAAAAACAAAGGCAAAGAATTGGTACACTAAAGATTAGCGCCCCGGGCTCTCTCTAAATTACATTATGCTCAGAGAAATTTGGTGTAGTAGCTCGTATTATCATTACTATTTTATGTAATGAAGAAACAATTTGTAAGGCCTAAGAATCATTTGCAAAGGAATTTGAAGTTCTTGGATGGCTGATCTCCCTTTTTTATGTTATGGTGCCTGACACTAGAAATGTTAACACTCAGGAGCTCTTTCTGAAGGAAATGGGAGATGGAAAATGCCCCCCAAAATGCTGAGTGCCTTTCAAGGATGAAACCATGGCTCCACTGGAGATCTCTGTCTCTGTGCTGGTGTCAGTTGCACCCTGGCATGCTGGCAACAAGGTGGGTGGCAGTGAAGTTCCTCCAATATTTTAATGTCTGTGAGTTTCACTTAGCCCACATCTTAACATTATGACTCTTTTACACACCCTAAATAAACTCAGATATGCAAATTATACTTAAATAACCTGACAGTGATGGACTTGATCCTAATTACTGCAATAATGGGTCTGGTGAAGGTTTAAGGGTCCATAACAAGTAATGAACTTGAATAATAAAACACATAATTTAGTATTGTAATTATTTATTGGCATAATAATGTGTAAACCATAAACTGCATAAGGAAAAGTGACATGGGAAATACCAACAGCTACTACGCCGAGGAAAATATTTTGGATTTTACTCAGCAATTTAGCAGTTTACAGGGCAATGTTTAAACTTATTATTTTAATTCTTTCAGCGCTTTCTGATTAAAAACTCTGCAGTTTTCTGGTGGCTCTTGCTCTCACAAACACAGCTCATGGCTTCCCCAGAGCAAGGATGAGAGCTGATGGTCCTCTGACTGCACTCCACATGGGGAGCTACCCAGCTGGTTTCTCTGAGAAGCTGGCAGAAGTTTCCTCGTGTCTGATGGAGCCAGTGCTACCTGGATCCGAGACAAACCCACTGCTGGCCAAGGCTGAATTGGGAACACCTCTGGGATAACATATTTAAGAAGGAGGGGAAAAAATGGTGCAGAGAGATTCAGATTTGGTTTTATTTCTCCTTATCCGACTCTGGTTTGACTGGCAATAAATGAAATTAATTTCCCCACGTTTCTTATCAGGCAGAAAATATCAGAGCTTCACAACTAAGTTTTGGGGATATCCCTTGTCTGGAAAAGATAGAAGAGGAAAAAGGCCCTTCATCACTTGGAGGTTCTTTGCACTTTCTGGAACTCTGGGCTTGAAGGGATGTTGCTTTTCCAGCCATTGATTTCTGCAAGTAATAGATGGGACTTTCAGAGTCTACAAAGCATGTGCTTTGCAATGGGCCTCTTTTAAGAACCGTACCCACTTAGTTTGCTGTTGTGTGTGCAACAAGCTCGCTGGGAAGAAAGTGAGATTTGCTTGTGTCTAATATTAGGCAGGAAAGCAGTAAAATGTGCCGGGTTTGGGAATAATTGGAACCTAAGTATTAAAACTAATTTTAAGTTTATTAATCTGAAAAAGTAATTCTCCTAATGTTAGTCTCTTAGATGAATCCCATAGTGTTTTTAGAGGAACATCTAGCTTCTTCAAAGGAGCTGGCAGAAAGAAATAGGAATTCTGTATTAAATGTTCCCTAAGGAATTACTGGTATTGTGTCCATGTGTGTGTCCCCATCAATTCCCCTTAAAAATATCCTGTTTTTCCAAGTTTCAAGGAATGAGTGCTGAGGTGAGAGACCAATTTAGTGCCCCAAAGGAGAGAAAACTTGCAACATTATTAGGCACCAGGCAATTTACAAAGGGAGCAGGATGAATGCCTCCACTTAGAGAGAAAGCTTCAGAATTGATTCTCCACTAAATGACTTGCATCATCTCAGAGGGAGAGGAGACCCAGCTGCAAGAGTTCTTCTAGTTCTCCAGTTCAGGTGATGTGGTATCATCTCTTTGATGGAGTCAGAATCCTGTGCATGCTCAGCTGGAGGCACCTTACAGAGCAGCACAGAGAACACAGAGAGACTTCCCTGCGCTGCTTTCCTCTGTCCAAGGGACTACCAAGGCATGCCCTGATGGGAAGGTCCTCAAAGCAAACTTGCTCCAAAAGAAGTGAAAGAAGCAAAGGTAGCACAACCATTATTTATCCCCATTGGGTTCCTTGGGGTTCTATATGGAATGCTGGGCTGTGCCCCAGCAACCGTTGTCCTCTGCTCCAGCAGCCGTTGGTGGAACACAAGTGGATCATTGGTGGAGCAACAGCTGCAGGAGCTGGTCCTGCGCTGGTCCTGCGCTGTCTCTAAACAGCCAGCCTAGCCTCAGCCCCGGATTTGGCTTCTGGGTCAACATTCTCATCTCCTCCTGTGCTACCAGAATTGCTTCAGGGCTGTCAAAGGTAAGAAAATCCTCGTTTGCCCTTAAACTGGTATCAGAACTGCAGGAGAGTCCAGTTGGCTATCCCACCGGACCACAACAAACATGGTCTGTGGTCGCTTTCCCCAGAAGAGGTTATCAATTAAAGTGGTGTCCATCTTCTATAGGAATAATTGTGCCTCCAGTGGAAATGTGGACATTTCAATAGAGGAGATAGGGCGATGTCATGGTGCAGTTTCAGATCCTTGTGCACTCATGATCTGATTACTAGTTTTTGGTACCTCTTTAAGTACTACATTGTGATTACCCCAAAACAGTCCTGTCATTACTGAGAACTTCAGGAGTTGTGTCAGCAAATACCATAAAGCCCTGACTCTGCCCACAGCTTCCCCAAAGCTTTAAAACCCAGAGTTATGTGACTTCTCTGCAATTCCCATTGGCCATGGGATGCAAGCACTTTACTGGGCTTGTCCACCAACACTGGCTTTGACCCCCCAAAATGTTCTGGTTTCAGCGATTATTATATTTGTGTATTTATATAAAATTTAAATTTTTATTTATATTTGTATATAAATTATAGATATGTTCTATTTTAATATATGTATAGAGACTTTTTATTTTTCACATATATTGAATATCTTTTCTAGATAGATATTTGTATAAATTTCTCTATGCTTTTCAATCCCTGCGGGGCTGGTTCTGCCCCATGGTCAGAGGCACCTGACCCATCCTGAATGGTCCCTCTCTGGAACAGAATCACAGAATCTTCTGAGTTGGAAGGGACCCACAAGGATCATTTACTCACCCACCAAAATGACAACATCTGCCATAGAGTATTGTCTAAATGCTTCTTGAGCACTGTCAGGCTTGGTGATGTGACCGCTTCCCTGAGGAGCCTGTTCCAGTGCCCAAACACCCTCCGGTGCAAAGAACCTTTTTCTAACATCTAGCCTAAACCTCCCCTGACTCAGCTTCATGCCATTCCTTCAGTCCTTTTACTAGTCACTAGAGAGAAGAGATCAGTGCCTGCCCCTCCAATTCCCCTCGTGAGGAAGCTGCAGACTGCTATGGGGTCTATCCTCAGAAGTTCCAAGTGAAAAACTCAACAATTACACCAAACTGAGGGGAATTCAGAGAGAATAGCTAGTGGTTTGCAACAATGAGGATGAGAGGGAAGTCTACAGGGCAGTGTGGGCAGAATGATTTTTACCCAGAGTATTGTTTTGATCTGTTTCAGGTGGAAAGAAGAGGAAAAATGAAGCGGAAAGCAAGAGTCCGCATTAAGCCGTGAGTTATAGCTTAGTTATTAAAGGACAGCAAATCTGGGGAATGGCAAGGAGGGAACTGCTGTCTCGCAGTCAGAGTGGGATTGGTTCAAGCTCATTAGTCCATGGGACATTCTCTTCACCACTTGACTTTCTCACCTCCACTTCTTTCTTGCTTTAGACACATCAATGTTGGCAGCGAGTTTCAGGCTGAGCTCCCTGAGCTGCAGGCCAGACCCCCAGCTGAGGATGAAGAACATGCATCCCTGGTCTGGAAGCCCTGGGAGGACACTGACGCTGACATGGAAACACCTGACAAAGGTACCTGCATGCTTTTCTTCCACCCCTGAGATACTCGGGTTTGAAAACCCCTCATTTTTTGGTAAAAAAGAAGCTTCCTGCATGCTCCGCTGCTCTCCTTATCTCTACCATCTTCCCACATAGTAGTGTTAGAGGAAAGGAGATTGCTCACTTTTAGTAGACCAGCAAAAAGAACAACTTTTATGCTCTCCAAAATGCCCTGGGGCATTTGTCACTGGCCAACAACTCTGAAAGAGGGGAGATTTATCCCCACTTAACATTACCAAAGCTGCTTTGAAGAGAGCGGCAGCACTCCCTTGGGACATCTCAGCCTTTCTTCCTGGCCTTTTCATGTTCTTCAGTCTGTCTTCAGCTCTTCCGCTTTCCTTCTCCCTTATAATGCAACTTTCCCCCTTTCTTTGCACAAACCTGACTTTCTGTGGGTTTTTATTGTGCTTGCAGTGAGAGATCTGCTTGGCATGGCCATCTCCAGTGGCATTCCTGGGGCAGCAGCTAACCTGGAGCTTGCCCTACACTGCCTGCACGAGGCACAGGGTAATGTTCCGGTAAGAAGGAGATATTTGGATGGAATGAATAGGGGAATTAATGGACAGGGAATTAATAAGGACTGGGGACTGGGACAGTCTTTGCTCCCTGCTCTTTGAAGAAGGGATTTAACAAGGAGCACTTGCCATGTACTGTGTGTCCACAAGAAGGCTCTGCCAGCCCAGGTGCTGCAGCAAGGAAGAGCCCAAAATGGCTCAAACAGGGGCAAAGCCTCTCCTGGAGGCACTGGTGAAGGGTCCTGCAGCTTGCTCCCTTTAAGTCTCCTGGGGATCTGTGTTCTCTAAGACATTTTGGTGTGGATTGAGGAAAAATTTCCAAAAGCCTCAGTGGGCTGAGGTGATCCTGGATGTAAAATGAGCAAAATCAGTGGGTTGGTGAGCAAACTCATGACATTGGAGAGTGGAATCGAAGGGCTGAGGAGCAAAATCACAAGGTTTAACCAATATAATCAAAATCTTCCTCCAGCAGACTGAATCACTGAAGTGGCAAATTAGCTAAAAGAAAACATTTACCTTTTTTGTTCCTTGTGGTTGGGACACTAAAGTCTTCTTCTCCTTAATCCTGCAGGAGGCTCTGGAGATGTTCCGGTCAGGGGGGCCTCAGACACCTCAAGGCCATCCCTTGGCTGATTATCATTATGCAGGTAACTGAAGTAGAGCTTATTCCTTTGCTGACAGATACTCCCGTCCCCGTAACTGCCATGTCGAGCATTTATTGTTAAAAAAGTAACATGAGAACAAGGTCTCATGTTCTTTGGGGGTGGGGAAGGCAGCAGCATTTACCCCTTCAGCTTTAATTGTTTTCTGTTCTTTTTTCCCTGGGGAATGCCTGTTCTTGTCTTCATTGCTTTCCGAAGGAGAGATGTCAATAACTGAATAATGAATGATGCTGATTTCTCTTTGGCTGCAAGTGATCTGTTTTACCAGAGGGATCTATTTCAAATTGGTAAAGCGATCGATTTACCTGTTGCTTTTTATTGCCAGGCTCTGATACATGGACACCTCAAGAGAAGGAGTCATTTCAAATGGCTTTTCACACCTATGGGAAGGACTTTCATCTCATCCAGAAGGAGGTAAAGCCACTGGACCTTATTTGCCCTCACGGACAATTACAATGAAATGTTAATTATTTCTGGTACCAAATACCAGAATTCAGTATCTCTCTTCTCAAATACCAGAAGTATTAAAATAATAACAAAAAGGTACACTGACTGCCTATGTGAAAAGTGTTATTCTGCCCTTCCAGCCCTTTTTTCCAAGCTTTTTTGGAACAGGAAGGTTTATTTTCTGTAAGATCTCTCGTGTATGTGTGCTGGCACTTCCACAGCACATTGCAGTGGGATAACTGGAAAGAATGGGGAAAACAGAAATTGTGCTAAATGGATTTGCGGTTGATCTGTGCCTTAAATGTTTTGCTACATGACATAATACATATTTAACTACATTGCATAATACCTACTTTACTCTCTATTTATTTAATTTTACTTCCTATTCCTTTTGCTCCATTTTTTTACTTGCTATTTTACTCCATACTGTAATTTTTTTCCAATGCACAGTACAGGATTGCCATTTTAGATTTCTTCCGTTGTCTCACAACAGGTTCAAAGTAAGACCGTGGCACAGTGTGTGGAGTACTACTACGCCTGGAAAAAAGAACGTAGAAATGCTCCCCCTCCTGCTCAGGTGAGTGAGAAAAAAATTAAGAAATGCAAGGAGGGGCAAGAGTCTGAGAAAAGGGGAGAAAACCTGCTGGGAGGGCTTGCGAGAGGCTGCTCTGCCAGGAACACATTGCCCCGTGCACTGGGAAAGGCACAGCAGATGCTGCCGAGGGCTTTATTGCATTGCTGCTTTGAAATACTGAATTCCATGGAATAACTTTGACCCAACAAAGCCATGCCATCACCAAAATGGGCTTTGACTCCTTACGGACTTTTTTTTTGAAGTGCTGGCACCCTCGCTAATTTCAATCAGATCCTTAATTCGCCACTACTTCTTAACATGAGTAACCCTGGTTGTGTTAAACTAGAGGCTGAAGATTTTCAGGGATCTTTCTTAGCATCCCAGCACACTCCCTAAAAGGAGCTGCTGGTGCCGTGGCTCTGGTAAAACTTTTCTTGCCAGTGAACAGGAATTTGGTTCACAGAAACAGAGATTATTTTGGGTGGTAGCAACTGGATAACTGTGTATCTTCAGTAATTTGACTGATTTTTTTAACCCATTCCCTAGACATTTGTGGAGGAAAAAAAATATATAAATAGTTAATAGATAGAGAGATATAAATGATAAATGTAGAAGTAGCTATATAGATAATTACGTATTTATCCCACCACTTTGCACAGTAGAAATGAGATGGGTTTTTTTCCAAGTGCTGTTGTGTGCTCCCCATCCTCGCACCCAATCCAGGCATTTTCTCAGCTCTTTAGTGTTTGGAGGAGTTTTCTTGGGCTGATACATTTTTGTACTGGACACTCTAATTTCCAGCTTTCTGAAAAGAAGGGAAAATTCAGAAAGACTCTTTGATTTTCAGACTGTGAGCAGACCAAAGAGGACCAAAAACCCTCCCAAGAAGGAGAATGTGGAGATGGAGAAGAGAGGCCGAAGAAGGACCCGCAGCACTGTCTGTCCATGCTGCAAACCGCCACAGCCACCCCGCTCAGCAGGAGGCCCATTTCCATGTGGGACATGCAAACGGTATGAAACTTATTCTTCCTTCTGCTAAAAACCTGCTGCTTTAGACTAAAATAGACTGAACTTTTTTAAGACAGTTGGAGGATCACCTCTCACAGCTGTGTTCAACATTACAACCCACTTTAACCCCAACCAGCTTATTTAAACCTTAGCATTCAGAATGAACCCTTGCTGCATCCCAACAAGACAGAGTTCATAGAAGTAGGAACACCAAAACTTGGTTTAATGGAGTTAATCAGATTAAAAATATGATGTACTGAAAAGAAAGATAAATTTGAAAGAGTTGAAATAACAAAGCTCAGTTTCGTGGTGTTTATCAAATTAAGAATATGTCAAATACCAAAAAGATGGAAATTCTTAAAAATGGAAATCTTGAAACTTGGTTTAATGGTGTTTATTGATTTAAAAATGAAGGAATTCAAAATGCTGCTTTGTTTCCTAACCTCCAGGGTGTTTGAAACAATGAAGGAAAGGAACAGACACGAGAGAAGCCATCGCCCACAGAAGGAAGATGAGCCTCTCCCCAAGAGGAAAAGACCAAATTACGGGTTGCCTGGGGCTAGCAAGACTTAGATGTAAATAGGAGTCGATGTAAATAAGATTGGTTTTTAAGGTTTTAGGGTTGAGGTTTTTTCCTGTTTAGTTTACTAGAAAGAGATTTTGATTAGTAAATGTAAGAGGTTTGGTGTTACATTCTATATTTTGTCTTTTTGCATTTATTAAGTCATTAAACCAATATTTGTTCCATTTTGTCTTTTTGTCTTTATGAAAACATTATCCAAAGTTTGTTGTGCTTGTTTGGTGTTGCAAACAAGTATTTGCCTTGAAAAATGACCTGGGCATGCACATTCTTCTGCAGGCCCAGCGTCTCGTTCAGCAGGCAGAGGACTTCAAAGGGGGGTCCTCATTACTGTCACTGAAATAATGGTGGGATTTTATCCTTTGATTCCTAAAAATCTCAAGTGGGAGTGAAAAGGGAGGCTTTGATTAATACAATGAATTGGATCTAAATTAGCTGTCTCATCTCATTGTACCTGGAGGGATAAAATGCCTTTTTGGGGGTTGTTTTTGTTGCCAAGCCACAAGATTTTCATGGCTTTATTTTATTTCAGTAAATGGATGGACTTGACTACCTGCAAGGTCTTTTCCAACCTGTCTGATTCTATAAAATTAATGTCCACATTCAGTACAAAGAAATCAGTAATTCAGCTTAATTTTGATGAGAAACCAACCTCCAGCTCTGGGCCTTGATATACCTCCTAACCTAACACTGAGGGGTGCAAACACTATCCTCTATCTTCTCATAGCTTGTATTTGCACCAAAAAAGGCGTCAAAGTCACTTTTTTATCTAGCCCAGTGTATGGGGGGTGCGTGGCAAAGTTTTGGTAGCGGAGAGTGGGGGAATGCAGTGGAGGATGAGGGAGGGGGAACTACTAGTGTGGCTCTGACAGGCTTCCTGGAGCTTTCTGGTGTCTGATGGAGCCAAGGCAAGTGGGCCTTGCAGAGCCTATAAAGTATTTGCTTTCCAGTGGGCACTTTTTGGGAAATATACCCACTTAGTTTGCTGTTGTGTGTGCAACAAGCAAGCAGGGAAGGAAGTGGGATTTGCTTTTGTCTAATATTAGGCCAGAAAGCACTAAAACCTGCTGGGGTTTGGTGTATTTGGGACGTAAGTATAAAAACAAATTTTAAGGCTATTAGTGTCAAAAGGTAATTCTTGTAGTGTTAGTCTCTTAGATGAATCCCATAGTGTTTTTAGAGAAACATTAGCTTCTTCAAGGGAGCTGCAAAAAAGACATAGGAATTCTGTATTAGATGTTTAAATGTACATGATTGCTTTCGCTCAATTGACTTTCCCATAAATTTCTATTCTCCATGTTTTTAAGGGTTTGGGTGGATCAGGTAATGTCTTGATACAAGTTTTGTTATCAAGATTGGTATTACTGTGATCTGCTCTTTATATTAATATGTAACTTCTCTGCTCCAAACAAAAGCTTGCCCTAAAACCCAGCTAGATTTGAATAATAGCAAGAGAAGAGTTTTAATATCTTTTCTTATATATTCTTTATATCCTTCAGGTAGCAATTTTATTACATTTTAAAGCTTTTCTGTTGCAACAATGAAAGACAATATTTAAGATAGGTGTTTTCATGGGCCTATTTTCATCTAACAGTTGAAATTGATCTCTAATTTTTTTCTCTTTTTTTTTTTTTTCTAATTAATTCCTATTAAATCCTAATTTCTGTTGCTTCATAACTCTTCCTGTTTTCATATCACTTCTTCAACTAAATAATTCTTTAAATAAAAAAAAAATCTATATTAGTTATTTACTTAGAACAACAAAAATACAAATCAGGTGGGTCCACACATGAAGTGACAAATGAAGCAATGAAAGCCATAGCATCAAATAGTAATTATAATAAATTGCTCAGCTAAAAATTTGTAAAATGAGTATCTCATCACTCATTTTGACTTGCCTGTCTTATTTAGATGGAGATGTCTCACCGCTTTGCTGTAATTGAGCTTTAATAACATCCCTGTTAAGTAGATGCCTGTTGAACAGACAAGCATTACTTAAATAATGACACTTCAGTAGTGAATTAACTTTCTCCTTTGCAATTAAGTAGCTGTCCATCACATTCATCAGCTTACTAAATCATCTTTCAGTATCTTCATTCTTAAGCCACCCACAGTGGTAGGCCATACAGTAACTCCTTTCCAGGACTAGGTTTGAGTCCTTTACATACTGATGGTCCTGGAGAGGAGAGGATAGTGATAACTACTCAAAAATCTCAGGATAGAGAACTTTTAAGGTTATGAAGAACAAAGGTCTTTACTTGGCTGACAAGTAATAAAAATACTAGATTATTATAATGGTGACTTGTATACAGAACTGCTTTACGCAAATTGCATACACATCTACAAGCTCCATATTCTGCTGCAGATTTGTTAGATTCAGATCGATTTTATTTTGCGGTGTTTGTTTTGGGATGGAGAACAGGGAGAATAGGACAAAAAGTGTATGATGCTTTCTTCATATCTTCTATGCCACTAACAGTAAATGTCTGTTTTCTAAAACCTAAAAATCACAGAATCACAGTTGTCAAAGGTCAGTTATAATCATGACTTCAGTGACTTATATTTCCCATGTAACATGCGCTGTGAAGTTTTATCTCGTTAATCCAGTTTTGAGCCAAAGAAGCGGAATTTAAACCAAACAATTGGAATCTGTTGAAGAAAATAAGCATAGAGTCCTCATCTGTAAATGTGTTGGGGTTGTTGTTGTTGTTGTTGTTCCAGTAACTAGCCACTTTAATTTTTATGGATAGGTAGCTTATTTTGTATTTTATATCTTTAATTTCAATTCATTGCTATTGTGCTTACCTTGGGTGACTTCATTCTTTGTTAAGTTTTATTTTCCCCTGATGAGATACAAGCACATCCTAATGAAGTCACCTTTTATCTCTTGGTTATCTTGGTTATCCCAGTAAAGTTCTAACTTTCTGTAAGGCTTTTTCTTTTTTTCAAGTTGTGAAAAAGTTGTTTTCAGCCTCTTTCATATCCTTTGCTGTTCACAGAATTACATAGGATAGTTAAGGTTGGATGAGGCCACTGGTGATCATCTAGTGCAATCTCCTTGCTCAAGCAGGGTCCCCTAGACCAACAGTATGCAGGAATGTGGAGACAGCTTTTGAATATCTCTGGAGAAGGCATCTCCACAACCTCTCTGGGCAATCTGTTGTAGTGCACAGTCACCCGCACAGTAAAGAAGTTCTTCCTCAACTTCCTGTGTTCCAGTTCCTGCCCATTTCCCCTGGGGCTCAGCACAGCTGAGAAGAGCCTGGCGATATAAAAAATGTCCTCTTGACACCCTCCCTTCACATACTTGTATACATTGAGGAGTCTCCTCTCAATCATTTCCTCTCCAGGCGGAACAGGCCCGGTTCCCTCAGCCTTTCCTCATAAAAGAGATGCTCCAGTCCCCTCATCACCTTCACAGCCCTCTGTTGGACCCACTCCAAGAGTTCCGTATCTCTCTTGCTCTCAGCTGAAGCCTCACTGAGTAGAAGGACAGGACCAGTTCCCTCGACCTGCTAGCAATGCTAAGCTATAACTAATGCTTAAAATAATTTAAAAATTATCATATTTTTATACTGATAGCAGAACTGAAAATGATAATCCTGTAGTTCCTACTGCTTCTTTTAACTATGTTCTTGAAATGCAGCCTAGGACTCGATAGAAATGATAAATTTCAAACTAGTTACGTAACAAATTATTTGACTTTTTTTTTTCCCTTTGTCATGGGACTAGAATGCTTTCCAGTATATTTGCCTGGAATTCCTCTTGCTTTCAAGGGTTCTGAAATGTACAATGACTGCATATCCATGACAGATGGTCAAATAATACATATTGTGAGCAGAAACTTGACTTACATCTCCAAAACCTTGCCTGGTTTTTGATTTCTTCTTGGATTCATTTGACTAAATGAAGGATTCATTTGACTAAATGAACCTGTCTTATCTGTATTTTACAATGTATTTCTCAGTATCTAACCTAATATCAAATACACAATTTACACTTAACAGCAAGCAACAGAAAGAGAATTAGAAACAGAAATAACAGAAATAGTGTGAGATACAACCGACCAACCATAGATATCCATTTTAAAACAAAATTCTTTTGTCTCCAGTAATAAATCCTATTCCTTGTGGTTCTGTTCCATCTAGAGTGTCATTGATACCTTTGCTTTCTCTGCCATTCTAACAAGAAATATTGGGTGATGACTGATAGGCTTCTTCTAAGACAGTTTATTAATCCTCCAGAATAGCAAAGGAAATCTGCAAATATACCTTAATTTTAAAAATTATACCTCTCTTCAATTTTTATGCCCTTTTGCTGGTGGTAAGGTCTGTTTCACAGTCAGTAGAACCAAAATTACAGCTGTCTCAGGAACAGCTTTTTAATATTTGTTATTTGGTAGCTCTCTCTTTTGCTGCAAAACTGTTTCCAAAAGCATGATTATGTGGCACACACTTCTGTGCCTTGAGCACCTTTCTGGATTTCAAATTACTTAGTACATTTCTAAAAGTTTAGCCAACCCGTGGAAAGAATATCTGTTTGTTAGTTCCTTGCTATTCAAATACAAATATGAAAATCATGTTCATAGAGTCTAATCAATGAAAATATCCTTTTTTTTTCTGAATCATATAGTGCCTACTGTTTTTCAGGAATTGCAATAGGGAGATACTAAGTTAAGGTGGTAGGAGTATATGTTCTTCTCATTAGAGATACATTTTTCTAAAGCTGGCTTTTGTTCATAAAGAGACTAATGATTATATGCATACATATGAAGCAAATTACTACGTATCTGTCTCAGTTTAATGAGACAGAAGTGTTTTACTAAGGAGGATGAGTTATGAGGAAGACCAAAACTCCTCCCTCTAAGCAATTGTAAATCCAAAACTAAGAGCCTTCAATTGAGAAAGTGTGGAGAAAGGAAAAATAACAGCCCTTTATTAAAGGATATATGTGTATTGGCAGAATAACAAAAGAACACAAAACAAAACCCCAAACGAACAATAATACTCTACCCAAAAATCCCTTTCAATGAAAAGTAAACAGTTCAGTTTGTGCCTTTGGTGCAATTCTACCCACAGTCAGCAGGGGGCGCTGTTGGATCGCTGGGGTACAGAGCCTGCAGTGCTTGGGGTTGGCCGACAGGGGGCGCTGTTGGGCTCTGGCAGTCACCACGTGGAGGCCCTTGGTGTGCTGGGGGGCCGAAATGGAGCCCTTCCCTCCCCCTCACCGGGAAGGGGAAAAAGAAGAAAGAAGGGTTCTTCCCAAAGGGGACTCACAGTGTCTGCTGCTGGGCCTGTGACTTCCCCTTCCTTCACTGATGTGCACAAAAAGAACCACTGCCAAAAACACGGGAGCAGGG
>VXAY01005944.1:0-29762 GCA_013399855.1 Oxyruncus cristatus | reverse complement strand
AAGCGGCGCCCACCGTGACCCCTTCGGCTCCCGCGGCCTTCGGGCTCTTCAGCAGCGACACCAAGAAGTAAGGGAGGGAGGGAGGGAGGGGGCTCGGTGCGGGTGCTGGGTGGGCGATCCCGTGGGCGCTCGGGTGGTGCTGGGCTGGCGGGCCAACCCACGGGCAGGGGCAGCTCCAGGGGCCTCCCGCCTTCCCCCGCTCGTGACTCCGCGGAAAAGTTCACTTGCTTACGTGTAAGGTGTATATAGGGAGCGGGTTAGCTGCAAAGTTTTTCTCTTGGTTTGTTTGAAATAGTGCTTATCGTTTTTCCTCTGTTTCGACAGCCAACGACGCTGGAATTACCTTAATGTTGCCTTCAAATGTATTTATGTATGTAAAAGTGCTTGTAAAGTATTTGTGGGGGCTCTAGTCGGAAATGTAGTTGTTCAGGGCGAGGTGGCCGGCTTGAAGTGGATGTTAACAGTGCTAACAGTGTCTTGGTCAGAAGTCAAAATGAGGAAATGGAGAAGGGAAAAAAAAGCCCCGGCTAAGTGCACTGGCACAGAGAGCCTTTAGCTCTTTAAAGAAAAAGTGGATTGGAGTGTCCAAATGAAAGGATCAAAAGGTTTGCTAAGCTGCAATTGTATGGTACAACAAATTGGAAATCTATTCCAAGAGCAACCAATAAAAAGCACCATAAACTAAGGTCTCATGTACATTAGAAAATCAATTGCTACTTCTTCAGTTTGATTGTTTTGCACAAAGGGAACATCCATGCTCTAGAAACCTTGACTGATGTGTTTATTTGTGTGCCACACCAAAGTAAGTCACGACAACATGAAGCTGCTGTCACTCTGATGCTTAGCTCTGTGAATCAGCAGCTGATGGGCCTCCTCAGTTTGCCAGACAAGTCGCATTTCTTCTTCCCCTTCTATTCCACTAAATTCTTTGCTTTTTCATTCTGTTCCAGTTGAATTTTTCAATGCTCTAGCATAGATGCAGCTCTGTGAATCAGCTGTAGCTGATTTATGTTTGCACCTTTGTTTTCCTGTTTCCTTCCACAGAAACAACTTTGCACTTTATTTCTTATTCATCATTTTGCTGTGTTCTTTTTTCCACAGAGGGGTGTACCCCAATCATTGGTCTTCGCCATAGTTCTCTCCGTAACTCATAAATTTCAGACTGTTTTGCAGGTGAAGTACAGCTCCCTGTTTAATCAGATGCAGAAGCTGAAGTGACTAATTCTACCCAAGGCTCCCCAGTGATCATGGGGAAATACAGCTCTGGGGTCCTGAGATATTTTGTACGTGTGTATGTGTATGATTGTCCTTCAGTATGGAAGAAGTATAATAGCTTGTGATATGTGTGCATGTCTCATTAATTAATTGCTCCTCCAGAATTGCTCTTACACTTACAGGGACGGGGAGAACGTCTAAAGGTATCATTTGAGTGGAAGCAGGCATTGATCTCAGTGGTCTTTTGTAGCTGACAAAAGAAATTCTTGCTGAAATAGGAAGTTTTCCACGACTCAGACTAGTGTGGTTAAGCTCTGAGTGTGGATTGGGTAGCTGAGGAACAGGCACTGTGCAGAGAAGATGATGAGTTTTGTGTAATGTGAAAAAGCTACTGGACTGCAATTGAGGGTTACTGTTAGAAAAGCAGACTGTTTCGCACTCTGGAAAAAGCAGTAGTGATTCATCAAGCATATTGTTTATATTTCTAATAGTTCACTCTAGTGATAGCCCAAAACCTGATCTAAAAGCAATACAAGGAAATACAGAGAAGTGCTAGATGTGTCCCTACCTCTTGCTTTCAAAAATGTGGGGATAGTGGAGTATTCCACTGATGAAAAGAACCTACTGTTAGGGCTTTTTAGAGGTTGTTTGCTGATCTCTCTTGATTGTCATTCATCACTGCTGATATGCTTATATCTGATATCATTGTGGTGTTTCAGTGCTTTTTTGTTGCTGAGGAAGGGGGAATTCTTCCTTAGACCTACTGATGATACGAGAAGTACTCCTCAGCCAAGGGGAACATATGTAATATATGGCCCTAAACATTACAACAGTCACAGTTGGATCAGAAGCTTGCACTTGCCTGTTGGAGTTAATAGTGACAATATCATGCAGTTAAAGTATAAGTATCAAGACACTACTGTAAACACTTTCTTTAAAAAAATCCCAATCTCTTCTGTTTGTGTGTCTGTCTTCTAATGTTTGCCATGAAGAGGAAGTAAGCCACAATGCTTCTGAAATAAACAAATTGTTTATTAGGATAAGTTGCCTTTGATCTTGCAGCAGAAGGGCCTATGACAAGTTGCACAGAGGCACAAATAGGTGTTGGTAGACTTAAAGATGAAATCTAAAGTTGACCTAATATAAATTATTTGTCCTGTTTTGTTTTTCACATTTCAGTAGAAATACTCAACTGAAGTCCTTATCATGTCCCACATTTTGAAAAAGGAGAAAAAGGGTCAGATTTTGGCAACCAGAAAAATTGAAACAGTCTGCAGACAGGTTTTTGCCCGTTAACAGGAGTTTTCAGCAGAAAATTTGTAAGAGCCGATGGGTCATGTAAATCTTGCAGAGAAGCTGAATCCAGCCTGTGGGTCTGAAGCTATTTCTCCGTGTTCTTGATTGATGGAATCCATGATATAAGCCCTGGAAGACTCTCTACACTATAGTCTTTGTAGAGTGTAGGGGGGTACCATGTGATGCCCATCACCTGAAATAATAGAATATTTTTTTAGTTACATTGTTCATTTTACCTTATTATTGCTATATATGGAGCAGTAAAAGCTCTAACCATCTTCCAACTTTTAAGAGTACCTGGAGAGCTAATTAGCTAATTAAGAATCCCTGTTACTTGCTTATTTTATGGTGCAGCTATTACTGCTTACAGTTAATTGCAGGTGGACAGAGGATTTTCATTTATATTTAATAGCATTTTCAACAAAATTTACCTGCATATAAAACTGAAGTATAATAATATTTGGTTCTTGGAAATAGTACAGTTTTGGCAATAAAACTAGCAATTTTTTTTTCTGAATAAAATGTAAAAACTTAGGGGTGAACCACAGGAGTAACGTCATTAGATATCAATTGATAAGTACAGTATTGAAGCAGATGGTAAATTTATAGCACACATTTCCAACTTAACTGATTTATATCTTTAAACTGTATTCCTGCCAAGCAAAATACACTTGTAATTTATTAGACTTTTTTTTTTTCTGCAAATCTGGCTTATGTGTTTTGTTGAGCTGTTCATCAGAAAACTCATCAAAACTCATCAGGGCTGCAAACGTTTTGTTTTTTTTTTTGCAGAGATTTTGCAAGCATGTTTTACAGAGAGCTGAAGGTGGTGATTTCATTAAGATACTCATTGTCCAAATCTCTGTGCAGAGGACTTTTCCAGACTCATTGGAGCTAAAAGCTTGCTTTCAACAGCTGCCAGAGGTGTTTCTTGGAGTCTTAAATTGATCTAGTTTTATCTTGGCATATTCTGTTCAACCAGTCATGGAGAGATTGTACATGGATTGCCATTTGTGAAATTCTTGGAGGAGACTCCAGCTCTAATATTCAAACTTGGTGCATCCACTAGCTCATTGGCACAATTACTTTCTTTTCCCATCTGTTAAAATGGCCCTATGCCCACTAATGTGGTGATATGCCAGTTTCAGTAGGATGTTCAACCCAGCAAAGATGAATGGTTTGGATGAACTTATGAATCTACAACATAGAATCTGAACCCTCTAGTCATTACCAGGATAGGAACTAAGTGCAGTGTACAAATGTGGGCGATACTATTGAAGAACACCTCTCCAGCTGAAATCTGTCAGATCTGATGGGAAGTGACACAGAATGAATATACTCTTATTGCCATGCACTTGGCACGTATGAGGGTGCAAGCAATGAGCAGCTGATTTGCTGTTGTACTCTGTAATGTAGTCATTACATTTTGGAGGCTTTTTTATTTTCTCAGGCAAGTTTTATAGTTGGAGTTCTTTACTGTGGTTTCTGTGTATTTATTGCATTGTCATATATTTGCTTTAGATGCTTGCTTTGATCTGCATCCTGAATGGTATTAAATATACATTTTTATAACTGTTATAAGGCTGATGCTTACAAGAAATTCCACTTTTTCTTAGTTCTGCTTTTTTGAAGGCTATCCTTGTCTGTGCCACCCTTTGGTAGTTTTGTTTCTTGAAGGCAATCAGAATTCTTTTGTCCTACCAGAAGATGAACAGCACTGTAATGGTCTTTAACAGTGTTTCTGAAATGTTGTATACGTGTATGTAAATACATTAACACTGTGGATTCTGTCAGTGACAACACCAGCTTTGTGGTGATATCTTTAAAAGGAGCCTTTTCCCAGCATTTTTGGGAAAGCTGGAAACACTGAGAGTTGAACTTAGTGATCTTGCGGGTCCCTTCCAACTCAGGATATTCTGTGATACTGCTTCTCACTTCCCTATAATCCCTTTACAACTACCAAATGCTGCAAAGTGATCTACATATGTCTGCAAACTCTGATCACCTGCCTCAGGACAGGCTGTAAGTTGACACAACCATTTGAGTGGCAGCACCACCTCAGATTTTCAGCCTTCAGGAAACTGATACCTTCCACCAAGGAAGATTTCTCCCTAGCAGAAGTTTCCTTGCAGTGTTGATGGTGTGGGCACTATCAGAAGAAGTTGTAGGTGGTGGAATTGGAAGATTGATACTTTTCATTCTTTCAAACAACCTTTGTTGTTGCTGGGTGAAGTAGTGTCTGTTATTACTCTACTGACAATAGATAATCTTAGATTAAATTTCAGTCAGATCCAGAAAGGATTTCAAGCTGCTTTGTCATACTAGCTGCCATCTGGTTAGAAAATTTTAAATGTAGGTAGTTTACATCTCTGCATTGATGATGGTGGTAGCAGCAACTTACAGGTGTTCATGCACTGAGCTGCTGAAGCACTGCTCAGGTACTATAGCTTCACAACAGAAAAGTGGGAAGATGCTTTACTTGTGTTTTAACTTTACACTTTTCTATCTGTTTCCTCACTTGGAAGGATGAGACTATACCTAAACTATCCAGATTGCAGGTACTTTGAGCAACTAGTGGCAAAGCAATAATTAAATGAATTAAATTATGTTGCTGCTCAGACTATAACTGGTCTTGTTCTCTGTGGCTCTCAGCCTTACATGATACTAGAGTTATCCTGGTTTTCCTCACATCTCTGCAGGCTATTCTTTAAACTACCAAGTTTGCTTTTTGGGTAGTGTGTTTCTTTTTCAGATTGAAAAATTAGGAGTGGCTGGAAGCAAATAAATTACTTCTTATCTCAGTTGCTCTTTAAGCCATAGAACAGCTACACTCATAGCCATATGACTTGGGTTTTCCTTGAAGTAATAGTTGAATACTGCATTGTGAATTAGCAGTAAATACAATGCTATAATGGAAGAGGATGGCAGTACTGAATAGCACCACAAGATGTCATTCAAACAGTTTGTGGTATAGACTGAAAAACAGTGAAATTCAGGTTTCTTAGTTTTCTGCTAGAGGAAAATCCCCAATGAACAGCAAAAATAAACTCATAGAGTAGCATGTATTTGCTGCCAGTTTAGCTTCCAAGTTTTATGGCTCTGAAATCAATTTGCAATTCCTCTTTAAATGTTAAATTTAAACTCATTTAGAGTTTATGCAATAGCATGTCCTAAAATAAACCAATTTATTTTAAGGATTTTGCAGTGCCAGTAAAATGTAAGAAAAAAAATATTTTTTTTAAATTTTGTGGGAAACGTGGGACTTCATTTGTACTATGTAGGACTTCATTACTACTCAGGTGCCAGGGCAAAAGGTTAAGCTGCTCTCTGAATGTGGATTTTCTGCATCAAACCTGGTAACATTCACAGTATTTTATTTTTGAACTTTACTTTGGAATGTTTCGCTGTGCTCAAGGAAAAAAAAAAAAAATTTAGTATGCTTTCGTTAAAATATGTCCTCTCAACTGAAATCTCCTAAAGACTTTGAACACGAGAACAGTGCAATTGATACTGTGTAACTGAAAGTATGCAGCGGATGGAAAATTTAAAACAAGAAATGCATTGTTAAAGTTCAACCGAGTGGGACTTTTATAACTTCTGTTCTATAACACCTTGTTCCATAATACCAAGAAGCTTGCTTCCTCCCCTATGGTGTATTTGTTTGCCATTTCCTGTATCTTTCCTTGCAGTGATATAGTGCTGTCCTTTTATATGAAGACCCGCTGTCTCACCGTGGGTTTGTTTAAAATTCATTCTTCTTTCGTAGGGTTGATTAAAACTGTTCCCAAGGTTTTTGTTGCATTACTGGCTGGGCTTCAGTTTCAGTTTTGATACTCATGAACCTTCTGCTTATTTACAAAGAAAGCCTAGTGATTAATGGGTAACTTCTTTCGGTAACTGGGTACATTGGAACTGTAGCAAAACCTGACAATTCATGGGTTTCGTCTTATAGTGTTCCTGAAAAAAGAATAGAAAATAAAACAAATGTATATTTTACCAGAGTGGAGCCAGTGTTCTCTTAGCAAGAATTGTTCAGAATACGTAGATGCAGTGCCAATGATATGCCACAGGTTATGGATTAATATTTTAGGATGATTAAAAGTTTGTCATAGTTCTTAGGAGAAGATGAAGTAATTGAGGGGCTCAGATTTATTGCTGACAATGGTGTGTAAACCTCAGTGATGTGTAGTTATGCCTACCTTTTTTTGTTTTTGTTTTTTTTTCTGTAGAGGTGGGTAATGTTGCTCAGTGGAATCTGTAATCCTTGTCTTAACCTGAGCAAGATCTTTTAGTGACCAAGGGTGTGCTGACAATAGTGTGGCATATTCAGAGTCCTTTTCTAGTTGCTGTTTGCTGTAATCAACATAGAGAGTTAGGTGGTTGAGATGCTTTCTGGCATAAAAGGCTGTTAAAGCTGTTTGGCAGTATATTCTTATGAATTTAAAGATCCAGGGTTGTTTTTTGGTTTTGTATTTCTTTTGTTCCCTGCACTCCACACACTCACCACACCACACCTCCACTCCCTGCACGCCCTCTTATTTTGGTGCATTGGAATAGGGCTATTGTAAGGTTTATGGTTTCTTTATTTTTTTAATGAGGCAGGAGAGTAAAAGGTGCATGAAAGAACATGAGAACTAGAAAAATTTAACTGGCGTTTTTTATTTACTTTCTTACAGTACCATCTATAAGATTAACCCAAAAAGTTAGGTCTGTCACAGGTCCTATCCATACCTCTGTTGTATCTACAAATGGTATAAAGGTATGAAGAAAGCAGCATTTTGAGGTAGAAAGAAAAAAGTATTCTGTATCTTAGATGCCACAATCATAAAATATGAAAACATAGAAGAAAATTAGAAATCATCTTGCTCATGATTCATTGACATTCAACCAGTGTTTTGAGGAGAACGTATTAATCTGGATGTGTTTTGTGATGCCCATCATATAGTGTCATTGCAGATCTGCCATGTGTGATGCTTGTTATGAGAGAAAGGTGATGAATTTACATTTCTAATTTACACTCCTTTAGCTTTCAAATTCTAGTATTGAGGAATACAAGCCTGTGGTGGTAAAGATTACAAAGGCAACTGGGAAGTGATTTCTAAATATATTAATAATTGACTCATTGCCTTTTTATAGTAGATGCTATATAAATAGTAAAGATTGTATTTCATAGCACTGTTGTATATGAGTATAATATTTCTAATTATAGCCCATAGCAGTGCTTTGAACTTGCAACGTTTTGGGATGGTGGGGCTGCATTATAGAAGATGTTAGGACACTAGATTATGAGTCAGAAACTCAGGGAAGTCTCTTTACATTCATAGGTATGTCGTTGGGCAGACAGCTGAGAGTCTTCTTTTTTATCCCTTTTTTGCTTTTCGAAAGTAATTTTCTTTCTTCTTATTGTTAGGGAAAATGGCTCAGAGACTATATTTACTTTTATAAAGGTGGGGGTTTTTTGTTGTCTTCTGTTGTTGGAGCCATTACTTTCCAGCTTTGTCTAGCTCTGCATCATTCGTCAACTATCAGATTAGGCTTCTTTAAACCTGGTGTTACTCCTGAAGTAATAAAGCTTATATTTCAATCATCTGTAATATGTACCTAATTCTATAAGGCTAGAATTACCCTCAAAGTTTTATCAGGGAGGGGCAATGGTATTGATGCAGCTGGAGAGTTGCTTGCATTTTCCTGAGCTCCTGGCAAGTGGACGTAAGTGATAAAGAAATTATTTGTCCAACATTCTGTGTGGAAGAATTGTCAGTTCAGAATAATTAATGAGTATATAAACATGAACCGAAGTGTGGTGCTTACGTTTATGCTTTCTGTTTTGAGGGATCTAACTTAAGAATTGAAATTCCCTTAAATCTTCTTAATGCTCAAAAGATGAAAATATTTTTGTAGTGTATAATAAACTATATTACGAAAGTCTGAAATGCCTTTGCTTTTCCCATTGTTCATTGAGGCTGCTGATAATGGTTGTTTTTGGAGGGAAATGACCTTTGAAATCTGTGAAGGATATTTGTTTCTGGAAGTTAGAACAGCAAGGGAGTGGGTATCCTGTTACTTAATAAGATTTTCTTTTTTTTCGGGTAGACTTCACTCTTGGCAGGCAAGCTTGATTGAGCGCACTGATTTTTTGGGTGGTTATTTAAAAGAATGGAACAAAATTCCACAATGCTGGGTAAAATAGTTGAGGTGTCTTGCACTATTAAGTCTGCTCTTAAGGGGCGAAACTTTGAGGTTACACTGAAACCGTATCTAACTATAGAAGAAAAAAGGCTTGCTGCTGCTTCTGATCCATGTGGATGTATGGAGCAATATTTTACTCTGTAAGTACCTAATGTTTGCTAATCCTGGATTATAATTTGTCAGAAAGTGTTTGAAACAACCCGCACAACCCATCAATCTAAGTATCAATTAATTTCCAAATGGATTCATCAAGAACTTGTCACTTAATTTGCTTTTTTTCTTTTCCCTACCTGCTGCTTTTCTCTTATGGAAGCAAGGCTGGCTGAAAACAGGTCTTCATGTCTTAATTTCTCTGGTTTATGTCTTCCCAATTAACATTTCAAAATGTTTTAATTTGAAATGTATGATGGAATATTTTCTATAAGCGGTTAGAAGTATGTTTCATCATTAGATACTTCTTTCTTCTGTCTTCACATCTTAAATTCACCTTTTCCTTTTTTCTTCATATCTGTTACATTTTGGGAGAAAATCTTCAGCATCTACTTGGATCTTGTTCTGTATAATTTCCTCCATTTTTGCTACTTGATCCTGAAGTTCAGATTATTTTTTACATATTCTTATTTTTTCATGTTAATTAATATTCTGTCTTCTCTTGGTTAATGATTCTCTCGCTTCTCATGTAATTACACCACTTTCTCAGGCTGTCTTTTCCTCTGGGTCAGTGGGTTTTATGAGTTGGGGGGCCATAGTTACAATTTCCCACTGCAGAATTAGCTTTTACCGAGTTGGAGCTGATTCAGCGCTGTTGCTGAGTTGTCTTTATTAGTTCCTTCTTTATCTTGGGGGTTCTGCCAAATGTCCTTGTGAACCATAAATTCTGGATTCTTTGTGTCCACTGTCAGTGGTACATCCTTCTTCCCAAGCTTTGTTAACCTCCCCGTAGGTCTGAGATAATTGAAACATGTCGAGCCCTTAACAAGGCAATTCTACTGACAAGTAATTTGTCTTTTTAACACCTAGATGTAACGTAAAAAAGCCGGCTTGTTAGTTGCTATCTGTTTCATGGATTAAATCTCCTTTCTTGTTGATTAGGCTTGAAACATCAAAGAGAGATCAAACATCAAAGAACATCCTTTCATAAGAAAATTTTTATGTATTCCGTTGTTTGCAACAGCAGTAGGAAGCTGGAGCATAGTATAAGAAACAATTTGTAAATAAAGTGCCATCTTCTGCTACATAACTTTGATAACCATGTCATATAGATTCTTGCATAGGTAAGGATTAAGACTTAAGCAGAAAGAATTAGAGGTCTCTGAATTTCTGTATCCACCTACAGCAAAGTCTCAGGCAAGGTACTTCAAGCTACCCTAAAAGAACTGAGACTTACTTGGTATCCTATACCAAGGTGGATAGGAATGGTCAGCAAAATAAGCTATTTCTGTGGCCAAGAATAAAGAGAGCTTGGTAGGAAATAATGTTGATTGGAGGTTTTTTTCCATCTGTTTGTGGTTCCTAATTTTGTGGAAATATACTGAAACATGGGCGATGTGGATTTCTCATGGAGGGGCACAAAACAGATGAAGTATTGGCTTCCAAAAGATGAGGCATCTCTATTGGAGTGACTCTGTTCCTTACAAGTAGGAAAAAAGTTCTATAAAGATTTATGAAGGAATGGATGACAACATTTGGTCTCATTGTAACTAATTCTGGCTTTGACTTCAAACTCTTTTTCCTCCCCATCTGAAATTCTGAGGGCAGTGATAGAATGTATTTAGGTTTTACTTTCACTTTTGAAATCTTGTCTGGATATATTGGGTTTGGCTGAGTGGACTTACTTTCCCCTGTAGCAGCCTTCACCATGCTGTGCTTTCTTTTGGTATCTAGAAAGGTGTTGATAACACCAGCGTTTTGGCTACTGCTGAGCACTGCTAACACAGTAATCAAGATGTCGCTCCAATATCCCTCTTCACTGGTAACCTGGAAGTGGGCAAGATCTTGGAAGGAAGCATAGCCAGTACCACTGACCCTGACTGACCAAAGGGATAATCCATACTGTGTGGTGAATGTTCATCAATAAAAGCTAAGGAAAAGGAAGGGATGGGCATTCATTGTTATGATTGTCTCCTGAAGCACCTGCTGTGTATACTGAAGCTCCGCTTCCTGGGAGGTAGCTAGACATTGGTTGTGAAAGTGAAAGAGAGAATACCTCTCTTTTTTCCTTTGCTTCTACATGCAGCATTTTCTTTTGCTTTAGTAAACTGTCTTTGTCTTGACACGTGAGGTTTTTTCCATCTTGTTTTCTCACCTTCATCTTGCATGAGGAGGGTAGTGATGGAGTGGCTTGGTGAGTCCCTGGTGTCCAGCCAAGGTCTACCCAACGTGCTATGCCCTTCAATGTGTGAAACCTCACAGGGTTTGTAAACTTGGAAAGCTTTGGGAATTCTTTGGAGTATTGCAGGCGTCTCTTCTTGAGCTATTGTTTGCTTTGTATTTTTTTAGTGCTTAATCCAGACACTACAAAAGACTGTTTTTTCAAAGAATCCTTTTTGTAAACTTTTGTTGTCTATAAATGCAGTTAGGCTGTGATCTGTTTGCATCTGAAATGCCAAGCAGGATGAGGTTTCTTACTAGTGGCAACTAATGAGGAACTGTATCTACAAGAGAGCATCCTTACTGACTTAATATTTTTCTGTGAGAATTTTATTTCAGCTGTAGAAAGTGCTTGGACAATATATGTCTAATCATTAGGCTATCTTAATCATATGGCTTGTAGAATAGACATACTCCAGATCTGAGGCTTTTAATCCTGAGGACAGGGGATGGCAACTTACAATCCAGAAAAGCAGAGGAAAAAGTTATATGCATGAATTTTAGTGAAATTCAGAGCATACTGAAGTCTGCTATTGGGCTTTTCAGTGGTTTATGTAAGCTGATACTGTATTTTAACACAAACATGTCAGCCTTAGGATACTACATCTGGCTCTCACTGGGGAAAAAGGGAGAAGGGAATGAGTTGAGTTGTTTGTTTAAACTAAGCTCTTGTCCCTCAAGACCTCAACCGGATTCCAGTCAAGGTTCAGCGTACAGCCGATTGAAGTTACCTGATCTTTACATTATTGTTAAAATCTGATAGATGCTTTTGCTGAACACTTCATTATACTAAACCAGCATGTTAGTAAATACAATTCAAAAGTGGACAAGAAGGGGTATTGGTTCAACTTAAGTGGCTGAATTGCTGCAAGAATATAAAAATGGTATTCTGGTTTTATTCTTTATTTTTTCTAATTTGTACTTTACTCTTTCTATTGTAGAAATGAAGACCTAAAACAAATGTTGGAAAGCAGTAAAGATTCTGCAAAACTGGATGCAATGAAGAGGATTGTTGGGGTATGTGATTTTTTTATTATTATTTTTATCTGTTGGATGGGAATAATGTTTTCACTTTACAGATCCTATACAACATTAGCATTTGAATCTCCAAATGATGTTTAAAAGTTGTGGTGGTGAAATGGTGAAATCCTTAATTTGGAATTTGGTGTAGGAATTCCAATATCAGGATATATGCAGTCATGTACTTTTAAAATATTTATATAACAGTGCCAATAGGTCTGTAAATAACTACTTTCAGTGAGATCTTGAATAGCAAATGGCTCCTTAAGAGAAGCTTCAAAATCAGCAGACTGGAAACAGCAGAAATTTGCAGGAATAAGATGACAAATTGCATTTAGTATTTTTATTTTATTTGATTAAATAAAGATTTTTTTAATTGAGCATGGTGCCTATACAGTTGACTAAGTATTTTGGGCGAACTATGCACCTATAAAGGCGATTAAATGACAAGGTAACGCACCTAGCTAATCAAGGGAAGCCAGTTGGTGTACTGGTTTTGGATTCCAGAGCTTTTGATACTGTCTGTCCCAAGGTCTTTCTGGAGAAAATGTCCAGCACACAGCTGGATAAACACACATGTGGTGGGTGAGCAGTTGGCTCATGAGTCAGGCACAGAGGGAAATAGTGAATGGGGTGACATCAGACCGGGGACATGTTACTAGTGTGGTTCTACAGGGCTCCATCTTGGGCCCTGTGCTCTTCAACGTCTTCATTAAATGACTTGGACACAGGACTGGAAGGGATACTAAGCAAATTTGCAGACAGAAAACTGGGAGGAGCCGTTGACTCCCTCAAGGGCAGGAAGGCCCTGCAGAGAGACCTCAAAAAATGAGAGGACTGGGCAATCACCAACCATATGAAGTTCAACAAGCTAAAGTGCTGGATTCTGCACCTGGAATGGGGCAGCCCTGGATGTACAGACAGACTGGGGAATGAGATGCTGCAAAGCAGTGCCACAGAAAGGGACCCGGGAGTCCTGGTCAATGGCAATGAGTCAGCAGTGCCCTGGCAGCCAGGAGGGTCAACTGTGTCCAGGGGGGCATCAGGCAAAGCATCACCAGCCGGTCGATGGTCTCGCTCTGCTCTGCACTTGGGCAGCCTCACCTTGAATATTGTGGCAGTTTTGGGCACCACAGTGTATGAAGGATATAAAACTGTTAGAGAGTGTCCAAAGGAGGGCAGTGAAGATGGTGAAAGGCCTTGATGGGAAGCCGTATGAGGAGCAGCTGAGGTCACTTGGTCAGTTCAGCGTGGAGGAGACTGAGAGGAGACCTCATTGCAGTCTACAACTTCCTCATGCGGGGAAGAAGAGAGGCAGGCACTGATCTCTTCTCTGTGGTGACTGGTGCTGGGACCAGGAAATGGCCTGAAATGGGGCAGTGGGGGTCACAGTACCAAGCCTGAGTTAGGGAAGCGTTTGGACAATACTCTCAGGCACATGGTGTGACTCTTGAGGATGGTTCTGTACAGGGCCAGGAGGGCCCTGTATGATGATTCTTGTAGGTCACTTCCAACTCAGCATATTCTGTGATTCTGTGAAATAATGTTTAATACCATTGTGTGTTTAAACCCTATAAACTAAACAGGAAGTTGATAGTTCATTTCTTCTTAAAAGTATTGGAAGAATGTGCTGTGGAAAACTCTTCAGTGTCCACTTGACTTCTGTATTTCAGTCTCCTTTGGACATGCTTTTTTGTTTTGCTTGGTTTTTACATGCTTAATCCTATCTCAGTACATACTAAAATGAATAGGTACAGTTTGTATCATGCGATTGTGTTCTTTCCTCAGACTCTAGAGATGACAGTTTCTCCCTTCATTACCCTTTAGTGGTGAAAATTTTACTTAAGCTGTTCATCTTTTTTGCCTTTGATCCGAGTCCTGCCAGAGGCATCATTACCTATGAGATCTGGGTAACCTATCAACTGCTATTTCATGATGTCATTGTTTTTTTGGTGAAAGGTTTCTTAATTCATCTTCTCTGACATGATGTGGGATTACTCAGGTTTTGACCAGTGAGAGTGTGGCTTACAGAAGTACTGTTGCAAAAAACCATGGCATTTAGAAATGTCATGGTTTCAGCCTATGGCAACTTACTTTCTTTGTGCTTCCCTCAGAAAAGCTATTATTCTGGCTATTACTGTGGGCTGGAGGGTTGGGGAGAATTGCCTGTTGCTCCCTTGGTTTTCTTTTTCAAAAAGTTGCCAGATCTTTATCAGTTTTTAGAAGCTATTGCAACTGAAAGTATGTATGTATGTGGGGGGAATTAGAAACCATTAAATGGAATCAACTTTAAATTATAAACCAAGCCTTTACTTGATTGATTTTTCCCCCCCTGCTACAAACGGTGCTGTCATTGTAAATGAATGTGCAATGAGCAAATGCAGTCATTATAAATACCTGCTGATGCTGCATATTCAAAAGAGTTCTTAACTGTTTCTTTAATTTTCTGATAGTGTATGATGCCATGAGCTGGAGACATGTAGCACTCATAGCTGTGGTCTTTGATGGTCTTAGGCTGAAGTGATCAGGCTCAAGAAGTCTTCAGCAAGGGAAGGCAGAACTAACTGGACACATTCTTTCTTCTGCTCCAATTTTGACAATTCTCCCCAGTTTCCAGTTCTAGATTTTTGTCCTGTTTTAAGTTTGTGATCCTTTTGTGCCTGTTCTAAGCACTGTGCAATGGAGGAAGCGCACTACTTTCCCAAATGACAGCATGCACTTTCTGTTTCTTGGATATTTTTCCCTTGCTCAACTGTTGCTTCTTAAAGCAGAAACAGCCTTTTAGCTTGGAAGCTAAACTTGACCGCAAGTGAGTTGTTGGAATTACTGCATCCTCTGTTTTCAGTTCCTTCTGTATCTGCAAAGTATTTGCTGTTTTCCTGTGCTGTGTTTAAACTACGTTTCATACCAGACATCTGGTACCAACCTCTGGTTGACATAACAAACTCAAACAATGAGCTTCACAGGCCAGGACTGGGACATTGCACAATGAGCGCGAGGTCTTGCAGCAGTGGTGATAATGTTCTTACAGAGCACAAAGGTGCTTGTGTTCTTGCATATAGAGAGAAGGAACACATCTCAGGGATGAGATGTGTTTTCCAGAAATGCTTCCTTGATCCTTACTATTAGAGTAAAAAAGGAACTCTGTTGTTGGAGTATTGCTTTAAGTCTCTCACTGAAATGCTCTTTTCCCTAGTTTTAGATAGGGGATAAAGCTATACATACAGTATCCACAACTTGTCTGGGCAACCTGTTCCAGTGCCTCACCACCCTCACAGTAAAGAATTTTTGCGAACATCTGATCTAAAGCTGCCCTCTGTCAGCTTAAAGGCATTACCCCTTGTCCTATCACTAAATGCCCTTATAGAAGTCCCTCTCCAGCCTTCTCATAGGGCCCTTTAGGTCCTGGAAGGTCCTATAGGGTTTCCTCAGAGCCTTCTCTTCTCCAGGCGGAACAACCCCAGATTTCTCATCCTACCCTCATAGGAGGAATACTTGATATGCTGTCCCTGTCCATGGAAGAGGGTTTAGTCTCTAAGGTCCCTTCCACCTTAAACCATTCTCTAAATCTGTAATTCTATGATACCAACAGTTTTCTTAATATTTTAGTAGACTTCAAGAAGCTGAACCTTCATATAGGCTTGATAAAGGAGTGCAAGGAGAACACTACTTATGGCATCTTTTGCTGCTTCTTCTCCTGTAAGGTGGTTTGTGAACTTCCCCTTAGGGAGAAGGAGATATTTTTACAAATAAACCGAAATCTGTCTTCTAGGAAGTGACTTTTAACAATGTAAATTCAAGCATAGGAGTTCTCCATATCTTTCCACTCCCCTCTTATACATGAATATATCTAAGCCTTGTTCAGGTAAAATACGCATGTGTGACTTTCATGATCAATGACTTTTTAATATTTATTTTTAGTCAGTATGTAATTTTTTGTTTCTTCCTTAAATGCTTGCTATAAAATAATTTCCATCTTTGAATGAGTATGAGCAATACCACTGGGTTAGAAATAAATTTGAAGAGTATACATATTATACTCTATGCACAAAAACACAATAGCTGATACTTGTTTTAAAACATACACTGATATTACAACAACCAAGATGTTCTCAGTACCTTATCTTGAAGCCTATCTGAATTTCTCATCTGGGAAAATATTCTGTGGAATTTCAGTCCTGAAGATTTCAGAGCATTAATTTAGGAAACAGGCACATGCCTGATTTTCCTCAGAGTGTATCATCCATGTCTGTGTCTCTCGTATATGAAAAAAAAAAAGTTTAGTACACCCTGACATTACGTCCACATCCTAGAATGAAAGGTTCTGTGCAGAAACTCCAGGTGTATAAGACAGCACAACTGGAGAATCTCTAGGGCTAGCAACCAAAATGACATGATAGACCTTAGTCTTGGAAAGAGCCATTATGTTCTTTCAGGTTAATGATCCATGAGCTAAGGAGGATTTATGCTAATCGTTATACAATAATGACTCAAAATACACTCTTTTAAAAGACCCTAAATACATATTTACATGGTACACTGGAGCTATTATGGTTGATCAGTTAAATAATCCAAGTAATGCGTAGAGTCATACTATTAGAGCCTGTCAGGGAAGTCTAAGGATCATCCCAGTTTTTGAGTAACATAATTTCTGTTGCATCAAGATAAGATGATAGTATTTTATTCTGTCATACTTCTCTGCAGTGCATCTTGGTGCTAAGTTCTACCTGGTCATTCTGAATTTGGTATTTATTATGAAGACCCCCCAGTCCTGACAGCAGTGGTTTATTTTAGATTCTTAGATAAAAACCCCTTGAAACTCATATAATATGCTTGCTTTTTAGTTTGTCACTTCTTGTGGCTTTAATACAGCTGCAAGAAATAGTTCAAGATGTTAAATTTAAATGTCATGCTGGACAGCTGCTCTTAAACCCTTTTGAAAGATTGACTAATAGCCTGAACTACAGCTACCTTTTTTCTTCTTCTATCATCTTTCTTCTACGCTTCTGTGAATATAAAGTGGAATCCCTCAGGGGTCCATACTGGAACCAGTACTGTTTAATGTCTTCACTAGTGATGTAGGCAGTGAGATGGAGTGCAGCCTCACCAGATTTGTAGACAACACAAGGCTGAATGGTGTGGTTGACCTGCCTGAGGAAGGGGATGCCATCCAGAGGGACCTAGACAAGCTGGAAGCGGACGCATTGGAAACTCATATGAACCTCATGGGGTTCAACAAGATCGAGTACAAGGATTGCAGCAGCCCCCAGTATCAATACAGGTTGGAGGATGAAGGTATTGAGAGCAGCGCTGCCAAGAAGGGCTTGGGGGTTCTGGTGAGTGAAATGCTGGTTGTGAGCTGACAGTGTTCACTTACGGTAGCCCAGAAAACGTGGCCAGTGGGTCAAGGAGGGAGATTCTGCCCTTCTACTCTGCTCTGGTACCAGAGACTTCACCTGAAGAATTGCATCCAGCTCTGGGGTTGTTGACGCAGGAGAAACGTGGACATGTTGGAGCAGGTCTGGAGGGGGCCACAAAAATGATCTGAAGGCTGTAATATGTCTCCTATGAGGACAGGCCAAGAGAGTTGGGGGGGGTCAGCCAGGAAAAGAGCAGGCTCCAAGGAGACCTTACAGCACCTTTCAGTACTTTAAGAAGGCCTATGGGAAAGCTGTGGAGGAACTTTGTAGGAGGAACTGTTGTGACTGGACAAGGGGTGATGGTTTTAAACTAAAAGATTTGATTGATTTAGATTAGATACAAGGAAGAAGTATTTTACAACGAGGGTGGTGAAACACTGTAATAGGTTGCCTGGAGGGATGGTGGATGCCCCATCCCTGGAAACATTCAATGTCAGGTTGGACAGGGCTCTGACCAACCTTATCTAGTTGAAGATGTCCCCATTCACTGCAGGGGAATTGGTCTACGTGACTTTAAAGGTCTCTATTCTATGATTCTGTATTTGCTTAGTGAGCTTTCTGATTAACTTGATGTTTGGCTGGCAAGACACACAGATTCTCAGAGTTACGTTACATCAAGTTACAGTGCTGTTGAATACATTAATGAAATTCCAGGGTTTGCAGTTTAGACTTAAAGTACTGCCAGACAGTCTACTGTCATTAGATCTAGGAAGTAAGAACACTGTGCAACTGTAGTGTTTGTACAAGAACTGAAGCTATGCTAGGGTTTTGTTGTTTATGGTCTTTATTGTCACAATTTTATTGTTCCTGACATGTCTGGTTTCAGATTTCTCAGAGATCAAAGATGAAAACTTCCTTTCAAAAAAAATGAAGAAAATTAGTGCATTGATTGATCTTGCTTTTACTGTGTGGTTTTCGTATATCCTTTTTTGTTCTCTATAAACACTTTACAGCCTTTTGTGTTTAACTTACTATGGAAAACAACCTTGCCTTGTTTTTAAAGTGTGATGTCTATTTTTATTTTTATCCTTGATTCTGTTGCAAACCAAGATTGTTCTAGGGAAAAGGAGCAGGCCTGAAACTTTTTTATCTTCTGATGGGTTTTGTTGTGCCTCTTTTTTTTCCTGGCTCCGAAAAGGTAATTCTGCAAGGCTTTTCAGATTAGCATGATCTTTGTTTCTAGTAATTTTTAAGGCATTAAAATTTGTTTGTCATCCTTTATGTTAAAGTCCAGTTCATTGATTCCACCCCCCAAACTTGTAACTAGCCAGCACTCAGAGTTTTTGCTGTATGGATTATATCTTCTATATTCTAATAATTAACACACAAATGGGCTTTATCCTCAATTTCATAGAAATCAGATTTGAAATACAGATCTGAAATAAATCAACAAAACTCAAACCATGCTATAATAAATTTTATTATTGCATTACTAAGATTTGTCTCTTCCTTTTTTTTTTTTTCAGATGATTGCAAAGGGAAAAAATGCTTCTGAGCTGTTTCCTGCTGTTGTGAAGAATGTTGCCAGTAAAAATATTGAGGTATTCCTATAACTCATTAAGCATACTGTTATGGAAGATCTGATTATGAAAATTTTATCTAATTGTATCAGACTTAAATATAAACCATAAAATCTCTAGCATTTTTAATAGAACTTCTTGTTTTATTCAATAGGGTTTTATTCAATAGGGTTTATTTCAATAACAGCATTACGGTAGTAATATTATGTGTAAATAAAGGAAACCTATTGGGTGATTTGGAGGAGGTATAATAGCTATTTACATTTAAAACAAATTTCTTGATTTCAAAAAGTTTGTGAAATATATTTGTAATTGAGAAAAGTTACTGTAGTTTTTTTGAGGTATGGTGCTTCTTGCAAAGGTTGGGGTTGTGCTACATTGTATTTGAAAAAGTATATTCCAGATTGAAGCTGAGAGGTAAGGATTGGGTAAGAAAAGTGTGTGTTCTTGCCCCCTCATCAGGCGTTAGACACACAAGGTAGCTTCCTTCAGTAGCTGATCCAGTGAAGAGGTGTTATAGTTGACTTGACAAATGAGATTTGGATAAAAATAGCATCTGTAAGTTTGTAGTTTGAGACTTACAGTGACTAACAAGCATCAGTTTAATGGAAGGAGACTGAACATGCAATACGGAAAAATGCAGGAAACAGTTGTTTGAGGCACTGGGTTTTAAGTCAACTGAATGCATGCTTCAGTTGTTCCACCCTCTTCTGGAAACAGGAGCCATAAGTGTGCGAAGACGCTAATTCAGAGTCTTTCAGGAACTTACTGCATTAAAATAATTTTAGACATTTTAATTGTACTTTTAGTAATAGGCAGAAAAGGAAACGAGACAAGGAGTCAGACTAGTTAAACATTCTTTTCCTCTTTAATTTGTGTTTGTAAGTTATGAGTACTCCAAGTCCAATTTTAAGCAGATAGACCTTACACCAAAGAGGAATACCTTGAACAGTGTTATTTATCTTATGTGCTTTTAACTGTTAGTGCTGGAACCACTAGCCCAACAGAGGCAATACTGCCCAAGCTCCAGGCTTTTAGCCCCACAGTAGTGAGCCTGAAAGTGTATTCCTGGTAGGTGTGCACATACATATAAATCTTGTGTGTGTATAAATACAGAACAAATATGTATATACAGAAGCAGCCCCATAAATTGTCACAGGTTATTGTGGTGAACACAAACAGCACCAGCAGCTTGTCAGTTCAAAATCCATGTCTGCTAGCGAGAATGTGTGTATACATATGTATGTAAGGTGTGGATCCATCCACACTGAGTCTACAAAGTGGCTGGCCCATGGATCTCAGTCACTCCTGTTGCTGGCACATGGACGTATGAGCCCTTGAGGCTGCAGCCCTGTTTCATGCTTGTGAACCAGGACTACCCTGGTTTCTCGGTAGCTGCTCCCTCATGGACTCTCCCTTAGACACACAGGTATGTGCATAAATGGAGAACAACTGCACCTGGACAGAACTCCCCTAGACCTCTGCTGTCCAAACCCCTGTGGTTATGCCTTTAGAGAGGTACACAAAAAAAGCCTGGATCTTGCCCACGGGCCATTTGGTTTCCTTGGTAGCTGGTTGGGACTTCTGTGGTCTGTGCCATAGCCAGTTCCTCCTGTTGTCTCACCCTTAGATACCCATACCCAGACTTACCTCCTTCACAGACCACTTCACCCACCTGCCAACCAGTGCAGCTTGATCCACGTGCACACTTGCATCCATTCAAGTCACTGGCACCACAGGGACATGGGTTTGTGCTTGGTTTCACAGGCTCCAGTCATGGGCCCTCTGGCCTGTGGTCCCAGCCCAGATGTAGGCAGCCAGACCCTCCCTTGTTTCAGGTGCTGGCCACCATGGATTTTAGAAGTCCCTGTGGCTTGGCGTCACATTCCAGTTGCTGGAGTCACACTTAAGTCCTCTCACTCTGGACTCTCCAACTGCTCGTGGCCATGGACATATCAGCCCTCTAGCTTGTGGCCTGACTGTAGTTGTTGGCACATACGTGCGCCTTCACACTGAATAAGAGTACCTCTTTAACAGTTAAAGGAAAATAGTTAAAAATATAATTTAATGAGTAAATGTAACGGACTGTACTAATCACGTTCGGGGCATAGAAGGGTAGATGTACCAACCAGCCAACTGTTCAGATGTGTTCAGCCATCTTATCCCTCTGTTTTCCCTGACTTGTTCCTCCCCAGATCACATAGATTTCCCCTCCTTCTCCTTCACTTCGGTTCTTCCTCAAAACACCCCATGCTAAGTCTTGTCTAAAATGCTCTTCATCTGTGTCCCATACACCCAGTACACATAAAAGACTTTCAAGTCTGAAAGGTGCTGTGGTGTTTATTGACACTTCGTGGTTTCAACATCTGGAAATGGGAGCTGAGGCTTTTCTGAAGTGATTCTGGGAGGAGTGTGGCAGGGTGTCCTTTCTCCGTGTCCTAAATTTAGTTTTTCTGCTTCTCCTGTGTCTCTCTCTGCATCTCTGAGCTGATGGTTCCTGACATGGGCTGGGGAGAAACTAGAGCAGGGTGTTGAGTGCAGACATCCCTCCATCCCCCTTGTCTCTCTGTGCTCCTTTGTGGTGTGAAAACAAGGTCTTAATCACATAACGTAACACTAATTAGCAGAAGCCTTTCACTGTTTATATTTTATGGATCTGTTTTCTTATTTTAAAACAAATAGGCAGTTGTGTGAAATCATGTATCTTCTTTGTGCAAGAAGCGACTGCTAAACTGCAAAGAGATCAGGACATTCATTAAAGCCATTTGACTAATTGCTTTATAAAGTTGAGATAGATGACAAGTTTAGGTCGTAATGTAGCTCTACATAGAGCCATCTTGTTAGACCTTTTGTGTCTCAGGAACACAGTCTTTATCATGATCCGTTTTTTAGGATACTTTTGAAATTATGAGAAATTACTGGGTTAGGTCAGATTCTTAGTACATTGATCATATACTGTTTTCTGAAAATGTTTTGCCACATTTCCTAAGAATTCTTACGCAAACCTGTACAAATTGCTACAATGTAGTAGCATACAATACATTGGTTTATCTGAGTGATTTTGTATCCAAGTGATTTTCCTGCTCAGAAGTGGCTTCTGTGTTTATTTTAAAATCAGAGCTGAATGCTCTGATGCAGGAAAACGGAGATGAAGAAGTGGTATAACATGTTAATTTGTTTTAAGAGAGGCAAAGGGCGTCTTATTGTTTACAGAAGCACCCTATGTTTGTTTGTTTGTTTTTGTAAGTACACGCCAACCTCAGCTTGATTAAGTGCATCATGTCATGGATGGTAAGGATACAAAAAGTGACCTAATAAACAATTGGTGGTATAGAACAAAAATAAGTCCTCATCAATAATTCATGGAGTTTGATGTGCTTGTATTGATAAATTAATTAAACAAATCTGCCTGTGTTCCTCAAGCCTAATGTGCCCCTGTTATGATTAGTTTTATAGAACAGAGCATTTTAACATTGAATGAAGGTAAATGGTGAAAGAATAGTGTAGTCACGAAGCTCTGAGTGCTTCCATTTCTAGTCACAGAGTGGTTTCAAGGAAAGGAGGCTTTCTTTGCACACCTGCAGTCATTCAGTGCACAGGCCTCTTGTGGTCAATGTTGATTGCTACTTCTCTGTAGTTGAACAACAAATAATTTAGTATGGTGTAACCTGTGATTTAATATTATGGTTTTTTGCCAGAATTGGCACAAAGATACATCTTCTGATAGTGACAGTAATTATTAGCACAGCTGTAGTTGAGGGTCTTTCAGAATTTTCCATTATAAACCCCAATAGTCAGTTTACAACTCAAATGTAAAAAAACCCATTTTCACTGCTTCCTGGGCATAGAGTGGCCATGAGGGGGTAAAGTGAATTAAATTGAATACCCTCCTCCCCAAAATCGTACGGAGATCTTGTTAATCTTTGAACATTGCATCCTTTGTAGTATGCTTATATTGGCAGCATCTTTTGAATGCTTGTAGTCGTGCGAAGGTGAATCTAATATCCTTTGTTTTCGTCCAAAACGTAGTCAGAAGTGTTCTTTTAATCAGATGTAAATAGTATAAATTACCACACTTCAGCTGGAAGTTATATTCACTTTCTAATGTGTTAAAGTAATTGATATTGAGTTTCAGGGTAGAATAAAGTGAACTTGTTGAAATTCTTGGCTATTGCAGTTTAATCTATTTTTCTATAAGAAAAAAAATGTGAGAAATGCTCAAGTGATCAGTTGACATATGTCAACATCTTAGATTATTCTTTATTTACTAGCTGATAATATAAGACAGTACTTTGGGTTATTAGCCTTCGTCTGACTGTGTCATTAATTAAGCAACATTGCAGCACATCAGAAGTTTCTATTTAAAGAATTAAAGTAAATTGCAAGACATTGGAGAAGCATGTGACTACTTCAGTGATATATTACCTCTTTCTTCAAAGAAGAAATTTTATTGTAACTGTGCAATCTATGACTTAGTTTTACAGAATTTTAAAACTTTCTGATTGTGATGTTCACTGTACTTTTGCTTTTCAGATAAAAAAGCTTGTATATGTTTATCTGATGCGCTACGCAGAGGAGCAGCAAGATTTAGCATTATTGTCCATCAGTACTTTCCAGCGTGCTTTAAAAGTGAGTGACTACTAAAAAGTGACTACTAACTAACATTTCATAGGGAATTCTGAGCTGGTAGCACAAAAATAGAAGTATTTGTGTAAGTGTAGTATGGTAAACTAAAGCATGTAAATATCTGCATCTGATAAAGTAGTTTAAAGTTATGTGATTAACAAAGTTTTTTGTGCTACCTCAAACCTTGCCAAGCAGCTAAGCCTGCAAGATGTAAAATTACTTCACTAAAGAAAAGCAGCAGAATGGTGCTCTCAAATCTACAGCCAAACATTTAATTTCTGGAATGCCTTTTCTCATTCCAGTGTAACTTACATGTATAGCAAAAAGACCCTGTTATTACCATGAACTACCTGTCTTCCTTCCATTTTATATAAAAGAGCTTTGTTTACAACAGAGCGTTGGAAAAAAGATAAGGAAGATAGTAGTACCTGAATTAAAATATTCAGTGTGTTGCACATGGTGCTTTTTCATTAAAGCACTGAAAAAGAGGATTTTGTAATCTTCTGTTTCAAATCAGATCACAATGAGAAATGGGATTAGAGAGCAAAGATTAGGGTTGCTTTTGAAGTGTGACTGTGGAAAAAAGGAAGATTTATTGTCTGGGTTCTTAAATTTGGCCAGTTTTTATAATAGGAGAAGATTGCTTTTTTTCTTTTTTCTTGTACCCTTCTTGTAAGGCTCCTCTAGGTTCATAGTTAATTTCTGTCATGTCACTTACCCCAGACCTTACATCTTGCTGGGATATGTTGCAATCAGAGCACCACTTGTGCAGCTGTAGGAACATCCCACACCAGCTACAGAGTTTTCTACCCTGTTAGTTTCACCTCTTATCTCAATGTCAAATGTAGTACCTTTAGTATCTGTGACTGCCGTGAAAAGCTAAAATTCAAGTTACTTTGTATCCTGTGTTTCTACTGATGTATGTATGCAATGAACACTTCTCATGGCATAACTCTTTTAAAAGCTATGGGTAATGAGAACAGTAGGAAAGGGGATAACTCAAATGTTGTGGCTGAGTAGCAAAAAAACAAGTGGTGGCGTGGCAAGGAGGTAGACACCAAGCTAGTGGACGTTGTCAGCAACTAAGGAAATCTGCTATAAAAGATAGGCAAATGTAATTAATTCTCTCTGGTAATTTTTTTGTAATGTTTTGTTTCTCATTTTGTAATAATTATAATTTGGCTTTATTTGTGGAGATTTTTTTTCTCCCTCTGTAGAAAGAACATTTTAGGGTATTTTAAACTTCTGTGACTGCAGGTGAGATTTGCAAACTCTGGTAAGAACAAGTTGATTTTCCAAAAACAGTCAAATTAAGTGCTTTCACCATCCAGATACTTACTACTCTTACAGAAGCTGCTAAAATGTAGGAATTTTGAGAGCTTAGATGAACTGATCATTAATACCAGTCTGAAAATCCGTGTTGCCAGTTCTCAGTCCTTGGGAGAAATGTTCTTTAGGAAGTTTCCTTCTGGCAGGACAGTACACTGAATTAACAATGCTGCAATTTAAGTTTGCTAGACTGTGGAGGATTTAGTATCTTAATAAGCAACACTTCTCCCTTGTGTCCCAAGCCCTTGATTAATGGACAAAGTTTACTTAACAGTTCTTCCAAATACAGATGTGTTAAATCTCCAAGATAACCCTAGTATTGTAAAAGAGGACCAAGAACTGGGACAAAAGAAGGGAGGAAAAAAAATATGAAAAGTCTCAAAACAGTTAGCCTAACATTTTGACATGTTGTTTAAAAATTCGTTTTGTTACTGGCTTCAGTTTGTATCTTGCAGTAAAGCATAAAGTGGATTTGTTCTCAAGAACTTGAGTGTGAGTGTCACAACTGGAAGCAACATTTTCATTTGACCTTTCTTAAATAGAAGTAATAAAACTGAGCTAGTATGTCTTTGAGAATATCTGAAATCCACTTGATTGCAGCAAATGTATCAGATAATTAAATAAAATATTAGTCTTTTTTATCCATCATTCCCATATTTTGTTTGTGAAAGTGCATTATGTTAATGTTTTCCTTTGTAAAATTTTCAGATTTTCATAATGTTTTAATGTTGTCATTCTTATTTGTTTTACTTTTTTTTGGTTGTTGGAAGTTTCTTTGTATGAAAGTGTGGCACATTTTCTTAGTAACGTGGCCTTCGCTTACAAGCCTGACTTACAGTCAGATAGATTTACATGTTTTAGTGTGTGTCACTAGTTAAGTGTAAAGACTGCAGCAAATTTAATATTTATTTTTGCATTGTCTTATTTTATTTCTCTCTTTCCCTCCTGTTCTTTAGGATCCTAATCAGTTAATCCGCGCCAGTGCTTTAAGAGTTTTATCCAGTATCCGTGTCCCAATTATTGTTCCTATTATGATGCTTGCTATTAAGGAAGCTTCTTCTGATTTATCTCCTTATGTGAGAAAGAATGCAGCCCATGCAATCCAAAAACTGTACAGGTAAGTGATTCTGGCAAATACTGAAAAGCAATTTTAAGATAGTTGTGGGCTACATTTATAAAGAGTACTGGGGATTTGGCATGTCTTGGATATGAGATCAGTTTCTTAAAAGTATAAAGTGTGTGCAGACATTCCATCTGTCAAGTGGTTTGTTGAAATTCAAGCAATGTCTCTTGCTTGCTAGACTGAAAGGATAACTGTAAAGAGATACAAAAAGAAACTGATACACTACCTTTTAGTTTTTAATGTACCAGTGATTTTTATCTGTGTAACAACTGTTCTGATGGGCATTCTCCAGATCTTAAGATTTCTCTGTTTAAAGTCTGCATCTTTCATCCTAAAGGCATTTGCTGTAGTTCCAGTGCATATGACAAAAGAATGCTAACTTCTAGCATTATCTGTACAAGTCCAAATCTTCCAGATCTTCCTCTTCTCTTGTCAGAAATTCTTGTTGTGGAAGAGTTCTTATCAAGACATTGGCACTGTTTTGCAGAGGTGGGGGCAGCAGAGCCTGTACCTTTGCAAAACATCATCAGGCATTTATTCTACTGTGTACTTCACCTTTATTTCATCTATGCCAAAAAGTGGAGCTTGGGAGATGTTAGAGGTTCTGAATCAGGTAGCCTCAGGCTGCTGTAGTTCCATGCCCTCTCAGACCACGCAGATGCAACGCTGAGCATGTGTTCCTTATAGGCACATAAAAGATGAATGTCCAACACACATACACACAGCCATCTATACAGATCAGCAGAGACAGGAATCAGCAGTCATGCAGACAATACTAGCACCAACAGCCTTATCCTGTTGCACTTTTGGGCTGATAATTATACAGGTCCATTAGTATGCCTAGATGTGTACAATATCGATCCCCCAGCAATAATCCTATATGTTCAGTGTTTCCAGGAACTGGCTTTGCATCCTCAGTCTCCCAGTCTCTGGCACACACAAGCACACAGTGCTTGCAAACCCACTGCACTTCCTACTACAGACTCCCTCAGTCAGATGCACACATGCCCTACCCTTTCACTTGGACACTGTGAATCCCACAGTATCTCAGTTTAGAGACTCAGACTGTGCTGTAAGTGGTCCATATACCTCCTCATCTCCACTTGTCTTGCAGAGGTGGAGAGGAAGTGAGGAGAGAAACAGAGAGATTGAGACATGGTTATCTCAATCAACCTCCAGACCTTACAGTCTCTCCAGTACTTGACTTGGATACCCTCATCCTGCTGGTAGACAAGATCTCCAGTTGTAGCACTCAGAGACACACAGGTGTCCAGCCTAGATCTATGGCCCCGCTTCAATACTTGGCTTCCCAGGCCACCCAGTCTTGTTTGATACTCTCAAGCATTCACACGCTGACTGATATACTTGCTCTGGTTGCTGGTGCTGCTGTTATACAGGTCTGTATAACCCATGGTTTAACTCCAGCTGCTGGAGCTTAGATCTCCGTATCATGTGTGCACACAGTATAGAGACTGCCTCTGTAGTCATCAGGTGCACAGCATGGGTAGATGTGTGTGCTGAGCAGCACATCATTTAGATACACCTGGCTCCTTCTGTGCACCAGTCTCTTTATTTTCCTACTCTTGTTCCTCCCAAAGTAATTTAGATCCCTCCATTTCTCCCATAAATGTCCCATCTTGTATGATTGCAAAATTCTCTGTCTGGCATTGCATATTAAGTCTTATAGCCCTGTAACTAGTAATATCCCTAAGTCTCTGAAAGGTGTTCTGGAGATCCTGTCTCACTTATGGTATGTTCATTTCAGGACCATGAGGCTGAAGCCTTTTCTATGGCAGCTTCTGGTGTTCTGTGTTTTGGTTTTTTTGTTTTTGGTATTTTTTTTCAAGTGAGCTGAGTGCCCTTATGTGATAGCCCTGGAAGTAGCTGGGTCAGGATGCTATTGGAATTCTCCCGCTTCTGTACTCCTTTGTGTGCAGACAAGCCTATTATCATGTAGCCTAACAAAAGGGAATGGATTTAAAGTCTCTTCCTGTTATTTGAGTAGTTTATTTTTTCTTAGCATCTGGTTCCAGAACATGAAAGACTTCTTTTGGCCCGAATTATTCTGCCTACATAAAATGTCCTTTTTAATTTTTTTCCTGATAGTATCAAGACTCTATGGAGAAGTTTGGCAGGAAAAAATGGTCTGTTAGTGCCAGCAAGGCACAGTAGTATCTGGACAGCAGGCTATTTCATGGAATTTTAACTGAAATTGATGCTTCCATTTCTTTTCTTCATGACAGCAAAGTTTATTTTACTATTGGATTACAGAGCTTATTGGTAATTGGTGCAAAGCTGGAAGATGCTAATTCATCTAATATCCAGATATGATTGCCTCTTCAAATACATTTGTATTTCTTTAATCTCTAGTTCATATTTTATACGAATATGATATCAGTAGCAATATTTGGAAATCATCCTTGCAAATAAAATAAAAAGGTGTTTGGTTTTTTTTTTTTTTTTTATGATAGAAGATACAGGACATGGTAAAAAGCACAGCAGTGCAATCTGGAAAAACTGACCTCACTCCCTTCTACTTTCCATGAATTCCTTGTGGTAGTAAGGCGGGCATCTAGCTCACATAAAAAAGGAAAACTAACGGAACTAATGTTCTATAAAAGTTTCCTTAATGGTTTAGAGGGCCTATACATCCTTCATAAGTTTTCAGTTAGTGCAAACATCCTAGGCATCATAATGCAAGTTTTCAAACTGCTATAGCTGCAAGTGTTTCCTTACCTGGACTAGAACAAGCTTCATGGTTACTTGTGAGTGGAGTTAATACTAACAATTGTGTTCTTGATAGTAGGATTTGGGAGGTAGCTGTATCAGGTGATGCTGGTTTACCATGTGACCAAGGGAGAGACTATGGTTTTCTTGGTCACTTCAAGAAGCAGCAGTTCTGAGAACTGGTGAAGAGGCTATCAAATTAACATGTCCATAGGCTGGCCCAGTTGGCTTGCCTACAAGTAAGTCTTTAATAGGCAGTCTTAGATGTTTCAGCAAGGTTCATGGCTGGTGGCTACACAATTCAGCAATGCTGATCATACACTGGTGGCAAGATTGATTATTGGTCTACAGCAAAAGTAAGTAATTTCAGAAGACTTGGGGGGGGGTGTTATTGGTTTTTTGTTTGTTTTTTTAAGTCTGTAAGAATCAGAATTCTGGAGTGGATGGATTTTTGATTTGAAGATCAACAGTTTATATACTCTCCTACATCTAACTGCTTCTGCAACCATTTGAGTAAGAAGTAGAAACAGTTTATTCTAATACTGGCTCTGTGCTCCATTTGCTTTTTGGTTACGCCAGCTATCTCTACCTATTTGATAGTCTTGTATTTCAGTTAGTACTCTAGTCAGGCTTCTGGATGCAGGTTTGATATTCCCATCTTCCTTGTATTTAGTGTCACAGTGTTTGGATTCATGTCTGCCCTAGAAGAGCTTGTTTATTAGTGGTACAATCAATCTTAGCAGCAGGAAGCTTACATATCAAACAGAAAAGATTTCAGACATAGTGTGAACAGCAATATTTGTGCCCAGTGCAATCAACATTGCCAGGTACGTTGGAGTAGTTTTGTCACTGAAAATGTAAGACCTCTTGCATATTTCATTTGCAAGTGCATTTTAAAGCTTCGGTTCAGGATATTGGTTATTTGAG
>VXAY01005943.1:1248373-1268053 GCA_013399855.1 Oxyruncus cristatus | reverse complement strand
AAAAAAAAAAAAAAAGAAAAATAGATTACTGTAAACTTCCATCCAAGGATGGAGGTATTCCATAGTTTTCCTTGCAGATATTGTACTTAAGCACCTCCGAGAACTCTCAGCACTAGTGAATAAATTCCAAGGATGGTCTTCTATAGGAAGAGTACCCCAGTGGTGATGCCTGATCTCCATGTGGCTTTCCAGCAGTCATGACTGTGATAAAATGACTCTGACATTCCATCAGTGGTAGAGCTACATCAGCTGAGGGGGGGACAAGCTGGTAGGTGGTGTTGCTGCTGAAATTTCAGGGTTGCTCTGGGATTCCTATTCATATTCACACTGTACAAGCTAAGAGCAGAGAAACCTCCAGCAAACTCTTGTCATCACCTTCTTGTGATTTTCCCTCCTTCCCTCTTCCTTCCCTCATCTTGCAGTTCTTGGTGAGATGAGGATTTTATCGGCTCATTTAGTAAGGCAAATTTGCCAACTCTGATGTAATAATATATCTTCTATCTAATGGATGCAGAAACTGGAGAGAAATTAAATTATTTACCCAAAATCAAACAGACAGTGGCAAAATAAATATGGGGGGTCACTTATCTGGTTATAGTTTCAAAAATCCTTATGCTTGGCTATAAATGGCATATCATTTTACCTGTCCTTTAAATCCATTTTTGTCACAATGCTTGTTTTACAGAGATCCGCCCATTAATTGTCAAGAACCTGACCATGGGTCCTTAGAAGGAAAGTACAAGAAGGTCCTGAAGGAGGGAGATGACCTGTAAGCTCACTTTATACAGGATGCCATGGATAGATGACATTCACCACAGTCCCAGCAACACAATACTGACAGTTCAAATTTTACCCCAGTCAAACAGGTCTGGGGTTTTTGTCATTTTTCAGGCAATCAATGTCTTTTACCAGGTCTATGATTTCAGTGTTATTAGCTGTTCTCAGGTCTTGTGTTTGTTAAAAGACAGGAGGATTGCATGTAATTCATGGTATTGACTGCAGGTACTTTGGCTGTGCTGTGTACAGTTATATTATGATTACCTTAATAACTAATGGGTCCATCTATGCTCTGTAATAGCATCAATGAGAATGTTCGTGATCAGAGAGTCATTTTGCCTCCTTGCCTTCACATATACTGTGCCTAACAGGTAATGCATGGAACAGTAAGGGTCAAACCTTCAGTTTTTGCAAACTGGCATAATTTCACTCAGTAAAAATAAATTAAAAAAATAAACAGATCCTTTTCATTTGCATAAGGGTAAACAGGCCTATCTTATGGGTAGTTGGCTTAACATGCTTGGCTAAAAGCCAACCTTACTTCCAGCAAGTTAAGCTAGGAACAGCTCCACTGTGGAGAGTTATAGGAACAGCTCTTATAGAAGAATAGCATGGATGAGGAAGAGGGAAGAACAAGGAAGTAAAAGACCAACAAGAAAAAAAAAATTTGATCAACAAACCTGTGGCAAAATCAGGAACAGAAAACAAAAGACAGATTGGCAGCAAATAAGAACTGTCCCGGGCCTCTTCACAAAGAGGTTGGGATCATGCTCTGCTTGACCATGCACAGTCTTAAGAATTAATCTTGAAAATATCCATACCAAGAACAAGCCTTACTACTCCACATCTGTCAGTTTTATTGTGAGCATCAAGCTAAGAATTATCTGCAGAATTATTAGAGAAATCAGGTGGAAAAATCTAAATATCAATGAATTGTAAAGGGGAAAAGGATTAAAACATTTGAGTGGAAAAAGTATTATCAGATAATATCTATCAAATTTGAGATAACCCATTTTTTTTTTCTTTTCCTGTATTAGATATTTGTTGTTAATCTACTGCATATCGGAATGTTAAACCTCCCATGAAATCAGTAGTCTGAGAACCTACTATCTGATGTGTCATTAGATGGTTGCTTTAGAGGTGTACTAATCACAACAAGTGCCTAAGAAGAGTATATAGAAACATAATATAAGGGAATCCAGAGAGAATAGGAGGAAAGTCCATTAGGCAATACCCCACCTAAGTCAATTCCTCCATCTCTGAGAAAGTGCTGTCACAGAAACGTTATTGTTCCCATTTAGGACTCACTTATTGCTTGCACTTAGGTCTAATTTAGCAAATCACTGACATGCATTAAGTCGATGGAGTTTAAATATAAGTTTGACTGTTTTTCTGATTTAAGTCCTTATATCCTTCTAAATTATTGTGGAATTCCAATACTGAAGTACAGAGGACATTCATCAATATAATGAATAGCAGAACTGGAAAGAACAACAAAACCCTGTAATCCTGAAACCAGCAAATGAGAAGAGAAAGGAACCTACTATGGTTAGAGAACAACAAGATTTCTGAACCTAAGAAATGTCAGAGAATGGAATCCAATCCAGAAAATGGAAACACATTCCCAGTGATCTCCTTGGAGAGACACATAAACAAGGGCAACCAAATTATGATGTAAAAATTCTGAAAATAATTTAGAAAGCAGGAGGACTTAGCGAACAAATTAGAAGAAATAATCTAAATTCAAATATATTTGAAGGATAAACCTTGAAGCTATGAAGGAGTTGAGGAGCAATTAAGGACTTTTATATATATACATATATACATAAAGGAAAGAACCTAAGTGAATTCTTGGCACTGGTCTCCTTTTACTCCAAAGGATGCCTGCACATAATAGGCCTACTCTTTCAGATAGTAATGACGAGGTGCTCTCAGAGATTGTAGTGCCAACAGAAAATGCTGGAACAAGCTGAAAGAATAAAGAGTAGTAAAACATCAGTTCTGGACTGTGAGAGAAACCATAGAGAAATATTCTATGTAGTGGAAAAGACAACCTGTTTAACAGGTTCTCCCCTGTGCCAATAATACAGGGTTATTCAATTACAATGTCAGACTACAACTTCAGAATATTAGAAGTAAACCCTTTTTTTTTTATCAAAGCATCTAGCAAAGATCAGGCATTTTCAGAGATGTTGTTATTATCACACATTTGCAACAGGACTTCACAGTGCTATACTATGGTCATAATGATCATTTTTGATGTTCCAATTGCATAAAATATTAGTGATATAAACATTTGAACAGATCTGTTAGTGGTTATTGTTAGTGACAGGATATTGGGCAAAGCAAACCATTGGTCTGCCTTTTAGGACAATTCCTAAATGTTTGAATTATCACTCATTTTGTGTGTCATGTTGTTATTCTTAATGTCAACTGTATAAAAAAAAATAAAAAATAATTCAGAAATAACAACATAATGTTGTAAAACCATAAAGAGCAAATAAGATTAGAAAAAGCCATTTCCTTTATTGGGATTTGTGAGCTAAAGGTTAACTTCCAATTAGAGTTTAAAAGGAAGAACTTTTATTCTGCGTTGGCTGAGGCTTTTAGCAAATCACATTTATATGTGCAGAACATTTGTATATTTCCTAATGACTCCCATTACATTAAAGGCTGTAAGCTTGCCACCAGAACTTGTACAGCCAATCTGGACACAAGATATGCAGTGATAGGATTTGTTAATATTGCATTATCAGATGCTATTGCCTCGCAATTGATTGCAATTATGTTACCATTCAGTTGCCAGGTAAATACTGTTTGCCAGCCTTGTACTGCTACGTGTAAATAATATTCAGTAGAGGAAGATTAATTCCTGTGTCACATTTGTATTGTAGCAATACAGTAATAATAGTATTGTATTAAAAATAACATAAAGGAAAAAGATAAATAGTGCAAAACAATAACCGACATATTTAAATAATAGCAGGCCCAGGGGATTAAGTGATACTTTGCATTTTTATAGAGCTTTCAATATAAGGATCTCAAAACACTTCACAAACATTAGCAAAAAGCCTCCCAACACTCTTTAGGTAGGGAAATATTATTATCCTCATTTTACAGATGAATAAGCTTCTTTATGAGGAAGATAAAGCCAAGTGAAGTTCCCAAAGCCACAAAGCATGTCAGAAGCAGAATTACTAAATAGGCTCCGTGCTTAGATTACACAGAGACCTTGACAGATAGAACAGAATCCATAATATTTTCTTGAAAACTAGGTCACGTGTTATGCAGTCACCGTTTTAATGAGAATTACAAACATGAAAAGGCCAAATTTTAATTTCTGAAGTCAAAACTAGACTACAGTTATACCCTCCCACCACGCTGTCTTCAGACTGCCCATGGAGTCTCAAGACTCATTGTATGAGCTTCACAGCTCACAGATCCCAGGGGTCCTAGCTGGAATCCACTAAAGGCTTGTCCCACACTGCCCACACTTCTTTAATCTGACTCACATGAACACAAATTCCTTTTCCACCACCCTGCAGATTTTCTTTTCCTGTTTTCAATTGATAAAAGATGTTTTTTGTCTGTCAGCGGTGTATGTTTCAGAGTGGGTGCAAGCAGGCCATAAAGAAAATTATTTTTTCTTCCTGAACATACTCTTCTCTTAGCTGCTCGGGTTATTACAGAAATGTATTTTACAGACTTAACTGCAGTATGGTTCACTATAAAATTTGGATGATATCTGATGTAGTAGACAAGATAGGAAGTAGACAGTTTATGTCAGATACCAAGAGCCCTATTCTGACAGAGCAGTTGTACAGGAAAATCTAGAGTTATCTCGGGTTTTCACATCTTTATCAAAATGCAGAACCTGACTGCTGTCATAAATAATGGAATAAAATGCTAAGAATGAAACAAAAGCATTCAGATACAAGTTCGGGGGGATTTTTTATTTCACAGTAAATAAGAAGTAAGAAGAGGCAGCTGGATTCTGCCCATTTTAGGAGGAAATAATGCACTTCCCTTCCACTTATTTCTGATTGCTACAGATCCGACTCTCACTGCTGTTCAGTCATTCTCAGGGCAGTAGAACCTTCATCATTGCCATCAGACAGAATGCTCTCGGGCATATGGTGTGATTTTGGGGTTGACCTGTGCAGGGTCAGGAGTTGGACTTGATGATCCTTGTTGGTCCCTCCAACTTAGGATATTCTATGATTCTATGATTAGTACATACATCTATACATATATATATACACACACATACACACACATGCATAGTATCTATGGACAACCTGAGCTTTCCAGGCAGTGTTGCAGCAGCTACAAATCCCCTTTCAGAGCAGGACAAGTCTGCTCCTATAGTTGCAGAGAAACTCCTGGAACCCTTGTCCCTAGGAAATGTGCTCATGTCAGCTGTTCACACGAGGAAATGGGTTTTTACAAGATGTTTAAGAAAATATAACAAACCTTATTGAAAAGAAATATAAAAAGAACTTTTCATATCCAGCTTTTTGGCTGGTTCCATACCTGCTGCACAGTCACCAGTTATGGACCAAAGGGGTTGCATGGCCAGGAGCAGAGATGGAGGCTGGAACACCCTTTGTAAAATAGTTCACAGTTATTTCATTGTAAAATGTCTGTAAAGCTACATTCTCCATCTTTGAAAGGGTGTAAGACTTTTTCTCATTCATTCATTCATTCATTGGCAATTTTTGATATTTAGAAAAATGACCTACTTAGAGCTGTTTTCAATGCAGACTTACCTATATACCACTGCAGAACTCCTTCACTGCCCTAGCTTCAAAATCCCTTGAGAATGTTTTTCCTTCCTCTGAATGAAATGAGTGACAAAGACAATAACAAAATTCTCATGACATAATGTTTTCATTAAGTAGCACAAATATCAAACACTTGGTTCCCCACTATTTCTGTCTCAAGCAGAAATATCCTTACTCTGACAACAACAAGAAAAGCTTATCCTTAAAAAACAGTGTGACAAAATAGATCTATTGATATTTTGTTATGTTTCATAAAGACACTTTCTTCAGTTTGTCAAAAAGTGTGTAATATTCTTACAGTGCAGAACAGTAGGTAGGCACTGAAGAGCTTCTTAAAGTTTCTGAATTGAAATGTTCTTTGAAACAATCCATTAAGTCACTACATCCAGTAAGAAGGCCCAAAAACTTCAGCTAACAGCAGAAAAGAAGCAGCAGCAGTACCATCATTAGTGGTTTATGTTCCCGCAACAGTGAAGAATTATAGCGTGATTTTTTCCACATAAACCTGAATGAGTAAATGAATATATGTGTATATACTGAAAACAAACAAGTTCTTGTTCATTTTTAAGGAAGGAAATTGAGGAACTTTAAGTGTGATGAAGAACAAAAAGGTTCAAAGGAAATTTTCCAGCTGTAGTCACTCAAACATGGGATGTTTTCTTCTTCTCTGGGTGCAAGGTTTGGTTCTGTCCATCAATACTCACTACAATAATTCAGCATCTTTGAGATACTCAGTTATCCAATCTTACATGCTATCAAGTTTCTATATAGTCAGCGATAGAAAATACTTTGAGGTCACCAGAGAACTAGTGTAAGAAGCTCTTCAACATTGTAGAAAAAATCTTTAACCCCAGGAAACCGTCATGTCCATTTTAGACATAGCAGGAAAGTATTGGGATTAAAAAGTCAGAATGAGATTTCTAAATGGCAGAAAAGCAGCTGGATCCATCTTTTTGGGGGGGAATTTTTCTAAAATGGTGATTCTAAAATGATTTCTACAATTGGATACCTCTGCCCACAGCATGCCACTAGTTCAACCCGACTTCAGATGCTGATGGTGCCCTGACCCCAGTTCACAGCTGGAAATGGAGTGCAAACAAAACAAGAAAAAGAAAAGGAAATGTTATTCTAGAGGTTTGTCCTGATTTTGCTGAATTTATGAAAAAAGGAGCAAATAAATGGCCGTAAAAACAGTAACTGAATAATGGTAGTTGAACAGATGGGATGAAAAAAAAAAAAAGACACTGAAAAGAGTAAGAAAGAAAAGTATTTAGACTAGAACCAGTTGTTCAGTTGCCCTGGATTCCAGAATTAAGACAGTTTAGGGTCCTTTATTGCCTCTCAAATATAAATATCTAAAAATATAAAACTATAAAAACAGAAAAATAAAAATACATAAATATGGATTTGCATATATAATCAATATAGAAGAGAGACAGACAGATAGATAGATGATAGATAGATAGATAGATAGATAGATAGATAGATAGATAGATAGATAGATAGATAGATAGATAGATAGATAGATAGATAGATAGATAAATGCGAAAAAATATTTATTAGTAGTCAAACAAATACAATCTGCCAGATTAGGTTTGGATTTTCACTGACAAAGGGTTTCATCTGATGTTCCCAGAAATGGAGTTTCAAGAGTTCAATAAAGTTGGATTTTTCTTTTGCTATTTGAATCTATTAATGCTTTATGTGTATGTGTATGTGTTGAATATGTGGCTTATTTTCAAGACAGAAAACATTTCCCTAACTTGCGTAGGAAGAATGGCTGTCTGAAAAGGCCTGACTTTAACAAAGATGGGGAAAAGGATGTTGGACCATCTGTTTACACATTATTTGTGCTTGTTTTGCACCTGCAAAAAGAACTCAGTTCCCACGCTTGCCCAAAAAAGAACCAGCCCATAAACAAACAACAGTTAGGTTTACATGTGGAAGAGTTAAAACTGACATAGAGTCCCCCTATATTCTCAGCAGACTAACAAGCATCAGCCCAACAGTGAATGAATTGCAAGCATTTCAGACCCAGGAGGAAACCCCCACCTGCATATGGACCACATCACTGTAAACAGGTACCAATTCAATGCTCAGAAATCATCAGAAATCATCACCATGTAAAAAATATGGAATGCTTAATCTAGAAATTCAGTAGTTTCACCAAGCAAATGTGAAAAAGTGTGAAAAGATGTAACTAGGTGTGATCATTAAGGGTGAGGAGGTAAAGAAGCTTCACTGACCCAGGCAGTGAAGCTTTTCCATGTACAGCAATGAAGTTTCTGATCTAGTTCTACCCAGTCCAAACTCCACCACTCACTTCCCTCAGAGCCTGTTCAGGCACTTTGGCATTCACAGGAGCAGGGGAAGGGACAGTATTTATGAACCACCTGAATTATAGCAAGAGGTTGATATAGTTATAGGAGATCTGAGTCTTCAATAAAGTCAGCACACTGGTCAAAATTCATTTATGAATGGTCATTTGTTGTGTCTGAAAGAGAAACATTTGAAGACTGTCAATGCTATGTTCACATGGGCACAAGGGCAGGGAGATGTATGGCATTTAGGCCTTACCTCAGCTGTAGGAACTCTTAAATAACACTGACTGTCATCGATTTGGGCTTTTTAATGGCGCAGTATTTCATACGATCAAATTCAGAAAATGCTTTCATCATTTTTTTTTGCACCAAGTCTTATGCTCTCTCCACATACAGATGTTTGTCTGAGGTGTTTGGCTGGGTTTTATGTCAGTCATAAAACTGGCTGGTGCAAAGCTACTCCATCCTAGAAGCAGCTGAGTAAAATCTCAGACCTTGTTTTCTTTGCTTAAAAAGTATGGGGTGATCACCTGTGCACAAGCAATGTATTTGGGTTAATTGGAAGTAAAATAAAACACTGAAATAGAAGACATGTAAGGACTACTGTGAGGTAAGCTATGTGCAATCAAGACATGATCACCAATCTTATGTATTTTACCTTGCAGTAGAACTACACTATCTTGTGTTTGGTGCAGGCCTTAGAAGAAATAAACAATAACCCAGACAGAAAAAAACCACTCTGGTTCTACACTGAATTAATTAGAATATTAATTAATGATGGAATTTAGCAACTTAAATGAAAAATATCCCAGGGTTCCTTCCCCCATGTGTCCGGTGTGTACATCCATCCCTAATACTGTTTCATTGTTTCAGCCTCCAAGAAAAACAGGATGCAATATGCCTTCTGTCTATGATAAAGTTTCCTAATACATTACAGTAATGCAATTTATTTTCATACAGCATCCTGCATATAAAATATTACATAACCCTTTACGAGAGGATAATGCACTACAGACTCAGGCACATTACTGTCCTGCAGGAAGAAATTGAGGGATAATGTTGTGGGAAGGGATTGAGGAAATAGGAGCTGAGGTACAAAAGTAGTTAAAAAAGAAAATAGTAAATGTATTCTTCTTGTGTCCTTATTATCTGCATGACACTAACTTTATCAGAGGGTAGGTCAGCATTTTTGCAGATGCAGTGTAACACAAAATGTTACACACTCATAGGAAGGGATGATTCTGATCCTGTGGGTTTATGTTATAAACAGATAAGCAGGATGACAAGGTGAGTCACAGAAGTATCATGTGAATTCCCTGAGATCAAACAGGGAGCTCATGGTTCACGTGAGGAACGAACATGAATGTCAAAAGTTCCAGATGGTGGCATCAAAAAAAATTATACTTGAACCAAAACTGCAGACCCAAACACCTTGTGTGGTCTGAGGAGACCCGCCTGGATTCAAACTGTTGCAGCTTATAGTCAATCTTGAGTGCTGCAATGTAAAGGCCTACAGCAGGTGGAGGAACAGTCTTTTTGTGCAAACTCCAGGCTAAAATAGGGACATTTTTTAGATTTGAAAGCCAAAATTCCTCACATAAGTATTTGTTATTTGGACCACTGGAGTCATTTTTATTCTTGATTCCCTTGCAGGATATATCACGGAATCACATGCTGAGTTGGAAGGGACCCTTGAGGATCATGAGCCAAAGCTGATGCCCTGGCTGATCTGAAAGGAGACAGGTAGGAAGGGGATCAGGGTGTGTGAGGTGAAGCAAGTCTTTGGGGGATTGCAAGAAAAGGAGAGAAACGAGGCGCTCAGTCCAAATGAGGGGCAGGTACCTCTGACCAAAGCTGTGGTAATATATTTGTAAAGCATAATTATGAAACCTCAAAATCCCACTATTTCAGAGACAACAAATGGAAACAAACTTTATCTGGAGAGCTCAGTACTGTTATGTGCCCTGCAAAAGTGTAGATAACTTATAGAGGAAAGGAATTCCTACGAAATCTGAACTTTCCATTGAGACTGTTGTACTTGCCATCATTCATAATTCAATCTTAGGAGAAAAAAACATGTAAGGATGGAAAGGATGAGGGAAATACAGGGCTGTATACAACTACAGGGTGATTGGCTTCACTACCATATGGATACATGAGCCACTGAACATATGCATATCAACAGGGGAGGGAAGAGTACCCTAGACACACTGTTCTCCTCCTGGAAATTCATCTCTTCAGTATGGTCTTTTTTTACAGAAGCTCAAGGTCTTCTGGAAAGTGGGATGATTAAATCTGGGTTTCTGCCATGACTTCCTGTGTCACCTTGGACAATACATCTAGATGTGCTCAAGGAGGTTGAAGCAGGCAAACAGGAGCTCCTCCTCTGCCTGTGCTCTGAGCCTGTGGACATGAGCCAGCTTCCATCTGGGACCCATATGCCCAAATGTCCCTGTGTGACAGACATCCTCAGCTTCAGGATTCTCCAGATATCATTCTGTCTCTCTGACTCCTCCAGCAGAAGTCACTGTCCCTGCAGTAAGGCACATACTTGTGTTTTGGCCATCCAGCTCACATTTCCATATCTCAGTAGATGCCTGCCTTTGGTGAGGTTGAAGCTAAGATGCTGAACCGTGAGATGGAGCAGCTGATGCACGAGCACATCTGTTGAGCCAGATGTAGGGGCAGTAATCTCTGGTATAAATGTAAAGCAGACAGCTGGTGGCAGTAAAGTTTGAAGAGGCCACAACGAGATTCACCCAAGAAAGACTGTCAAAATCCTAATTAGCTCGCTCACAATGAACTAATGCAGCAATACGGCTTCTGCACCACAGCTGATTCTGGCTGCACCCATCTGTGTAAACATGCTACAAATCTCTCTTTGATTTTTCCTCCATCTGTGAAATGGGAGCATATGACATTTTTTAAAGTGTTTTCTCTCTCTATTTTAGGCCTTCAAGACCGGAATCTCACTTATTGTATCCTTGCTCATTACTGTAACAGTGGGAGAGATACTTAATAGCTGTCATAGTTGGGCACTCTCATTGAATTTAAAGGCAAAACTGACATTGACTTTAATGGAAATCAGAAAGGACATTCAGAAACCCATGAATTACTCAGTTTATTAGAACTATGTGAATTGTTAATATGATAATGATTCAAAGTGCTGTAAGATTGGGACGGTCTTCAAAAGTGCAGATTTACCCAAGCCTAATCTCTGGATGTTTACAGATGTCTTATGTGCTTATGAAAATCCAAGCAGTTCTTGCGCTCTTAGGATAGAAGTATATATAGCACAGCCTGCACTTAAAAGAAAGCATAGCTTGCAGAGCCTTATGAACATTAACCCTCAACCCCTTTCTCATGATCCCCCCCACTTTTTTTTTCCCTCACTCTGTCTTCAGAAGTCAAAGATAAGTAGTCAGAAAGGATAAAAGCATGGACTGAAAGCTGAAAAAGAACATCAAAGTTGTGCTGCCTTTCTGTACAGATGCTGCTGTTTGAGGTAGGGTTAGGGCAGGGTTTAGGGGTGAGGAAGACAGAGATCACAGGACCACAACTGGAAAGGAGATACCAAGGCAAAGGGTGGGTTAAAATAACTTTTTGGTATGGATACTGCCGGAAGAAGCATGGACATAGGGATTAATGTTAAGTTGAGGCTTAAATTTATCATTTAGAAGAGAAAGATGGAGCCATGAGCTCCCGTTAGGGTGTGAGTGAAAAGTTAGCTGGCAAAGTAAAATGATAGAACAACAGGATAGTTTTTCCATGAGGCCTTTTTTGTCTCAGCTGTAGTTTTTGGGCTTTTCTAAAGCTCAGATTAAGGTTAGGTTTACTTTTAAGGCTGAGAGAAAAAAAAAAAAGAGCCTGGAGCTTCACTTGGAGGGGGATGGCAAAGGGCATGGCAAAAGCAAGGGTAGGCTGTGAAGACTGAAAACCTTGCCTGGGAGACTTTTTCCCTGTGGTCATTGACCATGAGACCCTACCCAAGGCTTGGCTCACTTTTATACTTATTAACAGAGTTAAGGCTCAAACAAAGAGGGAGCTTGTACCAGCAGTTGGAATGGGGTTGAGAAGGAGATTCAAAGAGAAGAAATAGGTTGCCAAAAGAACTTGCATGTGTGTGTGTGTGTCTGGGCACATGTTTAAGGACCAAGCTGAGGGTCCTAGTGGGGTTAGTGGTAGGGTAATAATAGTGGGGTAATAATCTAATTGCTGTGAGATTGGAAAGGAGTTGCCAAATAAAGGTTAGGATGCAGAGAGAACTCTTTGGTGAGAAATTTTTTGTGTGGGCAACAACTAGGAAGCTTTGTGCAGGGTTCAGCCTAGTGTCAGGATTGGAGTTAAGGTTACCACTAGATTTGAGAGTTGGAGTATGACTGCCCAAGGAAAGCACAGGCTGCAAGGAGAATGCTTTTGCAAGAAATTTCTAGTTAGGTGTATTGTTAGAGGTAAGGTTAGGATTGATAAAAAGAAAACCTAAAGCAGCAGCAGTAGGGGATTAGAGAGGGAAAGGTGGAGTACAGAGAGAACATGTTGGCAAGAATGTCTTGGTGTGGCTGCCAGCTTGGAGTCAGGTCCAAGCCTCAGACTAAGGTGAGCTGAGAGCTCCAGATGGATGGAGCTGGAAAGAGTTTGTCAAGGATAGGCTGTGGTGCAAAGAGAACTTGACTGCAAGAACTTTTTAATGTGTTTGGGGCACCTTGTTTTAGTCTCAGCCTCTATCTAAATTTTGTCCTAGTTTAGCGAAAACCATCTTGAATACCACAAAGAAGCAAGAATAATTACTTTATGGAAACTAGCTTTACCCCCTAAATTTGAGCTCAATAATTATATTGATTTAATATTTTAATTTAAAAAAATATGTTAAAAAGTAAAGGGAAATGTGGATTTACCACTAGCATCATCAGATCTTTTAGGTCATATGGTCCTATTCTCTCTCCTACAACTACAAGTCATTTACCCCTGTATTTTGTAGAGATATAAACTCAGAATAAGCACTCAAGATTTTCATTTTCTGCTGCGCTGGTTTTGGCTGGTGTAAAGTTAATTTTCTTCACAGTATCTAGTATGGGGTGGTGGTTTGGATTTTTGCTGGAAACAGAGATGTTTTTGTTGTTGCTGAGCAGTGCTTACCCAGAGTCAAGGCCCTTTCTGTCTCTCACCTCACCCCACCCCACCAGCTGGGGGTGCACGAGGAGCTGGGGGGGGACACAGCTGGGACAGCTGACCCCAACTGACCCATGGGGTATCCCACACCTTGTGACATCATGCTCAGCATATAAAGCTGGGGGAAGAAGAAGGAAAGGGGGGAATATTCAGAGTGATGGTATTTGTCTGCCCAAGTCGTCATTATGAGTGATGGAGCCCTGCTGTCCTGGTAATGGGTGAACACATGCATGTCTGTGGGAAATGGTGAATGATTTCCTTGTTTTGATTTGCTTGTGGACACCGTTTTTAGTCCAACTGCTAAAGCGTCTTTATCTCAATCCACAAGCTTTTCCACCTTTACCCTTCTGACTCTCTCCTCCATTGTGTTGGTGGGAGAGTGAGTGAGAGGCTGCATGGTGCTTGGTTTCTGGGTGTCTGGGTTAAACCATGGCACTAAAAGTGTGGCTATTGTAAAACAGAAAACAGAAGAATCTTTTATAACTCCTCTATGTAAATTAGTGAAGAAATAAAGAGTTTTGGACAATGCTTTATGACTCCCATATAGTAAAGAAAAATAGCAATCTCTGGCCTGATTCAGCAACGGGAAAGCCCTAGAACCTACTGACATTTATAGATTAACTAAAAGTGAATTTTATATGCTTGTTAAAAAACTATTTAGAGATGAGTGATAGGAAATCTAAAAAAAACCTGCTGTACTGTAATACAGATTAATCAAAAAAGTCTAGGCTTGTTTACATTCTTTACTCAGGTTTTTTTGTTTGTTTGTTTTTTGTTTGGGGTTTTTTTTTTGTCCTCACATAGCATCTTAGGACTGAAAAATCATACTCTGTGTGATCTACCCTATGAGGTAGATCATCATTTCCTTCCTTTTATGAAAGAAAGTCAAGACTAGGAGGAAGCCAAGATAGTTGTGGTTAAAAGGCTTCAAAGCACATGCTTCCAATCCAGTTTCTAATTTCAAACCTTTCTTAGATGTGGCCTGGGACTTTCAACTGCTCATTTCACTGCTTGGTTTTACAGTTTTCCTTTCTGGAAGATTAGACAGCCACCTTAATTACAGCCTCTTGGTATTATGAGTCAACATTAATATATGAAGCGCAGTAGGTAGTACCAGGATGGTGAGTGTTCTGTGTGGGTATGGAGCAGGTTAATGATGGGAATGGGAATGGGAATGGACTGACCTCCTAGTGTTGCTGTTGCTGGACCATTCTCACAAAACAGGTTTAAACTCCAACATGGCCCATGTTGTTTCAGACAGGTCTCTCTGTAATCAAACATTTCTACAGTGGCAGGACAATCTGCCTGAAATGAGTATCTCCTTCCTATTTAGCAATTACAACTTTTTTCTGCTCTGAATGAAGCCTTGAGTTCACACTCTGGCTCAGCTCGTTTCAGGACATGCAGGCAAAGCACATGCAGGGTGGAAGGGCTGCTACACTGCAGTGTGCCCCAGGTTTGCTGTTGCAGTGCCAGGCAGTTGTCACTGGGCTGACAAGTCACCTTCCTGGAGGGGCCCTGGTGGACTGTGGGACACAGAATCCAGTCAGATGTACAGGTGGCTTACACTTGGACGGTCTCAAAAAAAAACATCCAAAGCAAAAGGTGAGGAAGGTTTTCTTGACTAAGTACCAATGATTTTTCATAAAGTTTGACCACCTGCATGAATATGCAATAGTTCTGGAACACAGAACACAGCAACTTCAGTTGCCCAGGCAGCACCCAGTATTATTTACTCTAGGCTATTATATCCAGAATTAAAGTTAGTATGTCTCTTATTTGACTGTAATCACTGTGTTTGTTCTGTAATATTTATTTATATTTGTATCATTTATACATTATTTTGCTTGTATAGCCAGCTGTTTTACTGTCAAGGACCTCGTTGCAATGAGATATAAATCCATGCTGCTGGCCCCTGGGAAAACTGGTAAATTAAACTATGTGTGCATAGACTTTAAAATGCTGGGGTCTATTATCCCTTCCCTTCCCTTCCCACTGATAAATGACAGGGGGTTTTACTTGCTGAATACTTACTTATGAGAGGCTACTGTTTATTAATACCTCCCTGTATAAATATTAACAGAGCAAACCTATAGGAAAAATATGTGAAGGGTCATCTTTAAATTGGGAAAAGTCAGGCTATTCAGCACAAATGTCCATGCCTCATTCTATCTGGAGACTTAAACAGCCTCATCACCATAGTATCTGGAAGGTGCACACAAGTGTGACATGATTAGCATCTGTCATGTGTAGGTCTTTCTATTCCTCCTGTACTCCCTGGGGAAAACTGTGCAAGGATTTTTTAAAATGTACGATACATACACTGTGCTGTGTGTTTACATTAGCAAAGTCAAGGTCAAAGGTATGTACCTCACTCTCATATTTTACTCACCTCATTTTAAAAGATATAACAGAGAAAGCAGTGCTATCTGTGCAAGATATATATGCTCAGACACTTCCATATTTCTTTAATTGTTACTATTAAGAATGTGAACCAGGACTGAATAGAAAGTGGTTCAAATGTCTTTTATTTCTTAGAATGCTGCATATGGCTGCTCTTTTCTCATTTCATCTCCTTTTCATGGTACTTAAAAGAATAGTAAAGGTTTCTGTGAGAAGAAATAAAAATTTTCATAGACTATGGGTCATTGGTATAATATTAAACGTAAAGATTCCCACACAGCCATTATAGGCTGTTGTGTCAATGTTATTAGGCACCTTTTGTCTGGGAGTTATTGACATGATAGATTGAAACAGTTCTTTTTGAACATTTTATCACATAAAGCAAAACCAGCAAAATTGCCTCAGGTGTCCTTTAGAGGAGGCACTAAACCTAGGATTCTCCCATCCCTTTCAGTTTTTTCTGAAATTAAAGGTTTGTTGGCACTTGCCAAATGTATTTGAGGATTACCCTGTCACCCCAGACAGTGTTTTTCCATTCTCAGCGTCTCTCTTTGCCCCACAGAAGGGACCAAACCTCTGCTGTTGGAGTAAGGCTGTCCTTGGCTGTTTCCATGACTACTCCCTTGGCTGAGGGAAGGAGGCGGGGACAGATGCCAGGATTTAAGGAAATAAATATGCTCCCGCCTTCACTCACTCTCTGCTGATGTGTTGCCACCTGGTACAAGGGACATACCAAAGTTCACAGAGCAAAATCAGCTACAAGATGTGCTCCCTTCCCTTTTCCGATTCACCAGCTACTTGCACACTGGGACCTTTACTAAGAGCTTTATCATTTTTCTATTTCTAGTTTAACCATCATCATCCCAAAAAGCTGGGTTTTCTTAATGCAGGGGATATTTGGTTTTGAACCCTACTATTCTTCACCAGAGAAACAGTTTTGCACTGGGGAAAAAAATCCACATTTGCAAAAAATCTCAGTGAGGAACCACAGCACAAGTACTAGGACCCTGAGGACTCCTTAGTCCCAGTAATTTGTAAGAGCTTTGTGACTAAAACAATTTAACCACCACCTACCAGCATCTCAGTGCAGAGGGTACACATTTCCACCCCAGCAGCTGACACTATTGCTGTAATCCTGCCAAAGCGAGGAGTCACAGTGAAGGGATCGACCTTGGGCTGTGTCATCATCTACAACTCAGCGCAGGTCTCCTCAGTTCTCTGTATTCATCTCTGTCTCTGTTCTGCTTGTCCTCATAGTGACAGTAGACACTAGAGGTCATGGAGCCCTTGGCTCCCAATGGCAAGGAGAGAATACAGAGACGTGTGCATGGACAGTCTGCAATGAAGTCACCGCATTTTCACCAGCTATTAAGGGAGTGCCTGGATAGTGCATCTTTAACTGATTTTTGGCCAGCCTGAAGAATGGAGGGGAAACATCTTTATGAGGTAGTTTCTGTTACTCAATTACTTGAAGAATTCTGCATGGGCTATTTCTGAACACAAGATAAAGTCTAGATCTTCGTCCCCTTTTCCTCATGTCCCTGCTAAGGCATTTTGGCCTTTTGCTGTGCATTCTCTTTGTGCCCTTTTGTTCTTGAGAAAAGTAGGCCAGACCCGTATGCAATATTTAAAATGATGCTATCACTGATTTGTTTAAGGACATATCTTCCTTATTATCCTATTTTCCTTTTCTCAGTCAGTCATTTCCCTGTTCTCTGTGAGAACTGAGCAGACATTTTCATCGAGCTGTCCAGGGAGACTGAATTCTTTCTCCTGGAAGGGCATGACTAATTCAGAGCCGGTCACTATGCTCAAGTCACTGAACACACCTCTCTCATGGTGCATTATTGTTTACCTTGCCCTTGACTAGACTTTGACTTTTCTCTAGCAGAAAATGAAAGCCATCCTTAAAGAAAGTGGGGAATCAATGATCAAGAGATGAGTGATAAACGGTTACATGCATGCAAGTCCTATGTATAAAGGAAAGGATGTGGAGAAAGGAAAGCACTGACTATTCATAAAGCAGAAAGTAGTTTCAATGGATCAGACACCCTCCCACTTGCCTTGTTTTATACACTCTTTAGGCTGCTACCCGCTTTTGCCTTCCACAGACAACATCAGTGGCAACTTATCACTGACAACATTTTACAGTGTGCACTTTCATGCTCCTTTCCCCCGTTGACTATAAAAAGCTCCCTGTAAATTTATGCAAAGACTTTATCATTCGCTGAGTCTTAAAACCAAAAGGAATCTCCCTGCATGACATCAAATCCAGGCCCTTTTCAGCTTTGGCATATCACACATTGGCTTTAATAGGCTGCTCAAACTTCGTATTAGTACTGATGTGTTCTGCTTCTGTGGCTTTTATCAGAGAGCTGTTTTTGTAAGTTCACACCCATGTGTAGGTAAGAAACCTTCCCTCTGCCTAGCCATGTTTAGTTGCTATTCAGTTTACCTGCCAACAAGACAGAGGAAGAGGTTCAGACCAGTTTAAGTGTTCAAGTGCCCTGAGCAGTGACTGTGCTATATGTGCTGTGCTGGTCAGATGCTTCCATGTACATGTCTAGCACCAGCTCTTTCCAATCTGTCCATTAGGGAGCTTTAGGGATCACCAGTAGCAGATCTGGAACTTGATATTTCTGAACCGTGGTGCAGAGCTTTGCCTAGTATGTACCAGAAACCATAAAGGATTACAAAGTTAGACATAGACTTGACCTCTAGTTCCTAAAAAGTACAAAATAAATAATAGTAACTGTATGCTCTAAATTTCAAGGAGTGTAGCACTTAGGGAGTGTAAGGGTGGGTATTACCACTGTGCAGCCAGGGCATTGTCCCTTCATTGCTCTGGAAGAATTCGTCAGAGTCTGTGTCAGGAATTAGACTTCAGTGACACTTGTGGGTCCCTTTCAACTTAGGATATTCTATTATTCTATGATACATAACTAATATATTTAAGCTATATATGATATATAACTTGGTCTCTTGTTACAAAAAACATCTGTGATTTTTCTTTGTCTTTTTCCAGCCAGGGAGGTGAAGGTGAGGGATGGACTGAAATCAGAGTTCCCTAACATTTAAAAAGGTCAGAGGGAGAGAAAAGGAAGGATAAAATAAGGAGAGGAAATAAGAATAATTAGTGCTTAATGCAGTTCCCTTTCCAAAGACCAGGCAGCAAGGGCAGCTATGACATCTGTAACATTTCCATTTCCTCCGGCTCTAAGTAGTGCCACTGGGGCAAGTGAAGGACAGCAGTGGTCTTGGAAACACTGCCACATGTAAATTCAGTTAGCATGACTGCAAGAAAAAATAGCAGTGAGCTACAAGGGCAACGAGTGAGGTGTCACAGGCAGCCAGCACAGACACAAAGAGGCAGCAGATTTTCGTGCATGATATTTTTGAGCTGGCATTTCCAGTCACATTTCCCTTATGAATAAAATGGCAGGGTGTGCTGAGAAGCAAAAGACTGAAAGAAGGAAGCAGAAAGGAACTTGTGGACTGTGCAAGGACTGAAAAGCAAAGCTGCAGACTCCTGCCATCACCTTTACCATTGCTAAACACTTGTAGGTCTGACACTGAAGTGGCCCTCTTTCTCTTCCCCACTCGATTTCCAGCTGAAGAGAAACAAAACAATGCTTTCGGCAGAGGTGCGATATTAGTGGAGGAATGAAAAAAGCAGAAGTGGATTGACCTAGTGTGACTTAGCTAACTTTCTCACATGCTTGTGTCCAGCACAGCTCTCAGTTCCCTTTATACAAGTGGATAAAAGTGGGCCCCCAGGACAGGGCAAGTAAATACCCCTACTGAAACTCATTTCTCTCCATTAACTATGAAGAAAGTTTGCTAGGAGTATCTGAGACTTTCATGTTCAAATTTTAAATGTTTAGTGCTTAAGGGAGAGGAATCTGGCCCCAGAAACAAAAAATGTGGAAGCCATCCACTCTTTGCATTGCCATAGCTGAAACACAGCTCCTTTGCCACGTTCCCTATCTGGCTAACAATGAATAGTAACTTTGGAGAGGAATATGATAGCAAAGAAAACAAGCAGGAAAGTCATATTTCAGGCCAGCTGAACCTTATCACTGAAGTAACCACAGGGTATAAGCAGCTTTTCAAAAAAAAAAAAAAAAGACAGAATTCATATGTGCACCACATGAACAGCAGGATAAAGGAGAGAGAGAGAGAAAGAGCGAAAGAGAGAAAGAAAGAGAGAAAGAGAGAAAGAAAGA